>JAVLUX010000006.1:55752500-55915000 GCA_032164185.1 Moxostoma hubbsi
GAACACACTGCGCTCGACAGCAGTGCATTGACATTTTATACACTGTTAATCACGTACATCACTATGCCAATTATTGGCCGTTTGTTGTTAAGTCCCGCCCATTTGAGCAATTTGACACTGAATATTTCACACTTCTAAAATGTTGAAATGCACTAAGAGTTATATTCCATTTATATGTACATGTATCACACTTGTTGAAAACACTTTTCAATAGTATATGAAGCAGGAAAAGGGTTGAAGTCAACGCCACCCACTCCGGTGCCCATGTACCCTTCATACTACATACCTGGGATGCCAGCCATGGTGCCCATAGTGCCACCCTCGCTCATAGACCCTCACCTGTCCACCGCACCCTCAGTAGACAACAACATCACGCCTGGTGAGTGTACTCGGGTGAAACAAACCCAGAATGATAATGACTCATGGTCGTGCGATATGAGTTCAGTGGCCGATACTGATATCTAGAGGATGTACGGTGGCCGATTTAAATAAGATGCAGTGTAATGTTAGCAAATGAGATGTATATAAAATTACACAAGATTTACTCAGAATTCACTTTACTTTAAGTTAATATGTGAAATAAATAATTTCTCGCATTTTAATACAGAAATTGTTTAGTATCAATTGACTGATTATCAAATCACTGTCTGTGATTTTAGTGTAATGGGCATCTGTTAATCAGCCAATCGGGCACAGTTATTGATACTGTAAACCTGCAAAATGATCATATATTGGCAGATTTCTCAGCCTGGCCCATATATCGTGTTTCAGTAATGATAACTGTACTGCAGATGTTTGTTGAGTATTTACCGTATAGTTTGAGATGTACCAAAACCAGAACATGATTTACTGACACGTTATTAAATAGTTTTGACCACAACATTTCAGAGTTACAGCATAGAAGTATTGAATGTGAAGAATGTGATTTAGAAATGGGAATGAGGTGACGCCCTCTTTAGAGTTATAGATCTTCATGTTATTCTGCTCCACATAATTGTAGAGTCATCGTATTCTTTACCAAAGAGCTGAGATGTTTGTTGAAGAATCACTGTGATTTTCCTGTTAAATCTTCCAGTGATAAATAAGTCATATGAATATATTTCACTATCTTGGATGATGGTGGATTATTTGTTTTGTGCATTGTGTGTTTGTCTGGGCAGTGTAATCACTTCAGTGTTTGCTTACTGATAACCATATAAAGGTAGTTACTACACATTTTCAACACAGTTTGTTTTCAAGATAACAGCCTCAAACATTGTCAGAATAGTATGAAGTACTGAGACTGGAAAGAGACTTCCAACAAGTTTGAGTTTCATGTTTAACAGCGAGAAGTTCTCACTCACTCACTCACACACACACACACACACACACACACGTGTGATGTATCTCCTGCAGTGCGGAGTGGTTTCCATTTGAAGTCTGTGTCAGATCAGAGTCAGAGCACTCTGAAGGTGCTGCAGTACGTGGAGAATCAGCTTGCTCTCTTCAACCCATCGCAGACGCTAAGCAGCAAACATGACTGTAAGATCCAAACAACAATCCCAGACGCCCACTGCATTAGACCACTGCATGAACCATTGAATTATCCTCTGCACACGCTCACTGCATGATCCACAGCAGACACTTACTGAATGATCCTCTGCACATGCCCACTGAATGATCCTCTGCACACGCCCATTGCATGATCCTCTACACATGCGCACTGCATGATCCACAGCAGACACTTACTGAATGATCCTCCGCACACGCCCACTGAATGATCCTCTGCACATGCCCACTGCATGATCCTCTGCACATGCCCACTGAATGATCCTCCGCACACGCCCATTGCATGATCCTCTACACATGCGCACTGCATGATCCTCTGCACATGCCCACTGCATGATCCTCTGCACATGCCCACTGTATGATCCTCTGCACACGCCAAATGTATGATCCTCTGCACACGCCCACTGTATGATCCTCTGCACACGCCCACTGTATGATCCTCCGCACACGCCCACTGTATGATCCTCCGCACACGCCCACTGAATGATCCTCCGCACACGCCCACTGAATGATCCTCCGCACAAGCCCACTGTATGATCCTCTACGCATGCCCACTGCATGATCCTCTGTCTTTATATACCCACTGCATCATCCTCTACACATGTCCACTGCATGATCCTCTGTCTTTATATACCCACTGCATCATCCTCTACACATGTCCACTGCATGAACCTCTGTCTTTATATACCCACTGCATCATCCTCTTCACGTCCACTGCATGATCCTCTGTCTTTATATACCCACTGCATCATCCTCTACACGTCCACTGCATGATCCTCTGTCTTTATATACCCACTGCATCATCCTCTACACATGTCCACTGCATGATCCTCTGTCTTTATATACCCACTGCGTCATCCTCTACACATGCCCACTGCATGATCCTCTGTCTTTAATACCCACTGCGTCATCCTCTACACATGTCCACTGCATGATCCTCTGTCTTTATATACCCACTGCATCATCCTCTACACATGTCCACTGAATGATCCTCTGTCTTTATATTCTCACTGCATCATCCTCTACACATGTCCACTGCATGATCCTCTGTCTTTATATACCCACTGCATCATCCTCTACACATGTCCACTGAATGATCCTCTGTCTTTATATACCCACTGCATCATCCTCTACACGTCCACTGTATGATCCTCTGTCTTTATATACCCACTGCATCATCCTCTACACATGTCCACTGAATGATCCTCTGTCTTTATATTCTCACTGCATCATCCTCTACACATGTCCACTGCATGATCCTCTGTCTTTATATACCCACTGCATCATCCTCTACACATGTCCACTGCATGATCCTCTGTCTTTATATACCCACTGCATCATCCTCTACACGTCCACTGTATGATCCTCTGTCTTTATATACTCACTGCATCATCCTCTACACATGTCCACTGCATGATCCTCTGTCTTTATATACCCACTGCATCATCCTCTACACGTCCACTGCATGATCCTATGTCTTTATATACCCACTGCATCATCCTCTACACATGTCCACTGCATGATCCTCTGTCTTTATATACCCACTGCATCATCCTCTACACGTCCACTGCATGATCCTCTGTCTTTATATACCCACTGCATCATCCTCTACACATGTCCACTGCATGATCCTCTGTCTTTATATATCCACTGCATCATCCTCTACACATGTCCACTGCATGATCCTCTGTCTTTATATACCAACTGCATCATCCTCTACACGTCCACTGCATGATCCTCTGTCTTTATATACCCACTGCATCATCCTCTACACGTCCACTGCATGATCCTCTGTCTTTATATACCAACTGCATCATCCTCTACACGTCCACTGCATGATCCTCTGTCTTTATATACCCACTGCATCATCCTCTACACGTCCACTGCATGATCCTCTGTCTTTATATACCCACTGCATCATCCTCTACACATGTCCACTGCATGATCCTCTGTCTTTATATACCCACTGCATCATCCTCAACACGTCCACTGCATGATCCTCTCTTTATATACCCACTGCATCATCCTCTACACATGTCCACTGCATGAACCTCTGTCTTTATATATCCACTGCATCATCCTCTACACATGTCCACTGCATGAACCTCTGTCTTTATATACCCACTGCATCATCCTCTACACATGTCCACTGCATGATCCTCTGTCTTTATATACCCACTGCATCATCCTCTACACATGTCCAGTGCATGATCCTCTGTCTTTATATACCCACTGCATCATCCTCTACACATGTCCAGTGCATGATCCTCTGTCTTTATATACCCACTGCATCATCCTCTACACATCCACTGCATGATCCTCTGTTTTTATATACCCACTGCATCATCCTCTACACATGTCCACCTCATGAACCTCTGTCTTTATATACCCACTGCATCATCCTCTACACATGTCCACTGCATGATCCTCTGTCTTTATATACCCACTGGATTCTACACTGCAGTTGTATTGTCTCTATTTGGGTTGTGTAGGAGCTGCATGTCTTTTCACTGAACACAATGCTCTCAGAAGCCCTTCATGCTTTCACTTCTTTCCATGTTCTTCAGTAAATGTTGCTTTGTGTTCTTAAAATACATGAATTCATGATGACTTATAAAATCAACATTAGAGCAGTTCATCTCAAATATTTTTATTAGTATCAAACACTTTTGATTGTAAGAATTTTCCCAGAATAAAAGCAAGTCATCCAGACTGTTCACACTCTTAGAGTGACCGTTTACAGATCTCCATCTGATCTCTGTTTATTTGCAGCCTGCAGTATGTCTGAGTTGAGTTCATTACATGATGCAGAAAATGACTTCCATCAAATGTATCAACAAGTCCAAAAGAAGGCTCTACCGGCCATTCCTGACCTGGACGACCCCCCTGATCTCCTGACCACAGATTTATCAGCCATTAATGATGGAAGATGCATACGACAGCCACATCATAGAAATCGGGTGGCGGATGAAAATCCCAGGTTACCGAAAAATGAATTTATTTATTTATTTTTCTCCCCTTTTTCTTTCCCAATTTTGAACGCCCAATTCCCAATGCGCTCGTGGTGGCGTAGTGACTCGCCTCATTCCGGGTGGCGGAGGATGAATCTCAGTTGCCTCTGTGTCTGAGACGTCAATCCGCGCATCTTATCACGTGACTTGTTGAGCACGTTACCGTGGAGACGTAGCGTGTGTGGAGGCTTCACGCTATTCTCCACGACATCCACACACAACTCACCACACGCCCCACCGAGAGCGAGAACCACATTATAGTGACCACGAGGAGATTACCCCATGTGACTCTACCCTCCCTAGCAACCGGGCCAATTTGGTTACCCCATGTGACTCTACCCTCCCTAGCAACCGGGCCAATTTGGTTACCCCATGTGACTCTATCCTCCCTAGCAACTGGGCCAATTTGGTTGCTAAGGAGACCTGACTGGAGTCACTCAGCACGCCCTGGATTCAAACTCACGACTCCAGGGGTGATAGTCAGCATCAATACTCTTTGAAGAATTAATTTTTAACCAGATTGAAACTAGACATTTCTGTCAGAATCCCCGGTATAAATTAGAGCATTTGTCTAAATACACAATGACCAGTTTATCGTATTTCATTTTAATGTATGATGAACTGTTTTTGGTTTTTGCAGGTGGAACCCTCGTTCAGAACACTTACAGAGGAAGGCCTTCCAGGAGCGTGGACGCACTGGATCTTTGGATGAGCTTGAAGAGTTCGCAATGACATATATGCAGCGAGGTCGTCACGGTGACTTCGTTAACAGGGGGGACAACTACAGAGGGCATGAACAGGAGCGCGAGAGGGAAAGACAGCGAGAACGTGAGCTGGAACGTGACCGTTATCCATTTCACTCTTCCAAACGTTATTCTCCGAAAAACAGTCCAGTGCAACACCCACCAAAGCCCCCACCCTTACCTGGGAAATGCCGGGACACCTGGGAGAGCGATCAGCCACAGCGGGATCTACGAGATCGTGTTCAGATCGAGAGGCGTGACTATGACGATGCCCTACTCAACAGTTTACTGGAGCGTAAATCTAAAGCGGTGAAAAGCATTTCTTCTAAAGCAGGACGGACAGAGGAAGACTCTAACATGCCTTCCAGAAACAGCTCCAAAAAGAGTAGCGAGCATTTCTCCAGCAGGTCTCCAAGCAACCCGTCGCCACACCAAAGGACGGCAGAAGAGAATGAATCTTTGCCGTCCTACACAGAGAGGCAAACAGAGCGTTCCTGTGCAACGGAGTCTGGACAACGACCTTTCAACTACACCCGCTCCAGTCATGGCTCCACACCAAATGCTCAGGAGAGCAGAGAAGAGCCAAACCACCCTCGTAAAGTGGTGAGTTATCTGTAGGACTCTTTGTTCCTTTAGCAGGGCATTAAACCCTCACAGAACTGAGTTTAAATGGATGCACCGATGCAATGAAAGAAAAGCCCCATTTCATAAAAAGAAGCCCTTAGAAAGGCAATTCAGTATTTGTAGTCCTTAGAGTGTATCAACACTTAAAGGGTTAGTGTTTCATTTTTTCTCTGTTAAAAGCTTTTATCATCCTATGACGGGACACTCTGTTTGTGCAACCAATGGCAGATGGGTGAATGTTCAGAGAACGAGTTTGAAAACAGTGATTAGGTGTGTTCGACTTAACAGGAGATGATGTTATCTGCTATATGCAGCGCTGCACAGACCAAAAGTTGCCTGCTTGATACAATGAATGGCAGGTAAAACTGTTGCCTGACTTTCATCGGCACTGTTACTGCGTCACCATGATGCATGCCATCACAATGTGGCGAGTCGAGACCAGTCGCATGGGTCAGCCGCTGCAGTTTCTCCGAAGCAGCTTTACTGATGACGACAGTTTCTTGACCAGACTCTCTGATGACAACGATGACGCATGTTTCATGATCATTCTGACACGTTCAGCTCTGCAAAACTCTCACAAATCCATGTTTTTATAAAAGAAATCTCTTTCAATGTAAACTTATATAATGTTTATTAAAAACAGTTACATTTGTTTTTAGTTCAGTGTTTATACTGATGCCTTGTTGCTATTCAAATAATTTAGGCTTTTCTCAGACTTTCTTCTTTTACATACAATTCAATAGGATGTTATTGGAGTACATAGACAAATAAATGACTTTATCAGCTAAATATCTAAAGACAATTAGTCATTAATCTTACAGTTCAATTAATATCATATTAACACAAACATTTACTCAGTTTACTCAGTTGATACATGACCTGCATTACATATTGTTTCCCCAAAGGTTATTTTTTATGGAGTTTTGTGTTCAGTGTACAGTCGCCTTTGTCGTGCTCACGGGGGGCTAAAGACAAAGACCAGACTTTCAATAAACTACAGATATTACAGCATCATTCTGTAAAGCTGCTGGATTCTGGATTGTGACAATAAGCAGCACGTATGAATATTTCATCTGTAATAAAGGAAACAAACTAAGCGCACAATCAGAGATTCAGCACACTCCCTCGTCTGCAGATCGGTAAGAAGAGGCGAGTTGAAGTCGAACACACCTAATGTTTTTGCAATTCCAGTTGGTGACACTAGTATAAACGACTCCCTGCAGCTGAAGTAATTGGTGTCCGCTAGTGTGATATTGTGGCCTGCAGATTTTGGAGATCCTTCACAACAAGTTCTAAAATATTCATTAAATAGAGAATGCAAAATTACACAAAAGCACTCTGTAAGATTTCCTCTTGCCAGTCATCAACATTCTTATTTATTTCAATCATTATATTGTATATAAATCATATATTTCTCTTATAGACATTTTCTGATGAACCAAGTGCACGGTTTAATTCCGACCTAGGTCTTTCAATTACGGTTCGATTTGTACCTCGATTTGACAACAGAAAATAACCTGTACACAGGTAACGAGAATGTTAAGAAAGCCAAAAATATGTGCTTGCTTGCTACTTAATTCCTCCCCAAAATGTGTTTGAAGCACAGCTTCCCCAGTGTTGAAACTCTAACACAACTAGCGTTACAGTAATGATCATCAAACATGCAAATAGCTTGATATTAAACTCCTAAAGAAATAAAGATCAGGTCAAACTAACATTCTTAAAGGAATATTTCATGTTAAATGTTCAGTGTCTGTATCATGCTGTCCTGAGAAACATATAGAGGGGTAGAAATGAAGTCTATGAGGTGACGCATCGCTCATATTACCCCATACAATCCCACTATAAGCTCATTACTGTCAATATATTTGTTTGCTTGTTTTGACAGACCGATGCTGTCAGTAGAGCTTTAATTGCATTTAATACTCGCAACTTAATCCTTTAACCTCCTGAGACACGAGTGTGTCTGCTGTGTGCATTTCCCTTTTTCATTTTTAACTAGAAGCATCTAATAAACAAGCAAACAAAAACTAAATAAATCCTAAAAATGTACTGTATGTCCTCATATGTGGACAGCAGGAATAAGTTTGAATAATACTAAGCTATACAGAGTCTGATTTATTCATCTAATTGTTTATTATGTTTCAGGAGTGTTGATTATTCATTTTTTTGGCACTTTTCCGCGGCACGTTACGGTTCGACTCACGTTACTTTTCTGAGCTTGCATATCCACTGCAGATTAGTGCCTCCTCAATGTGGGCGGGATTATAGACTGATCGTCATAGTTACGCCACCTCTACTGCCGTGACATCATCTTAAACGCCACACAAAACAATAACGCGAGCGCTAGCTGTTAGCTGCTAGCTCATTGTGCTGCATAAAGCAGTTGTTGATGGTGATTTCACACAAGTGTAACAGTTAAATTGATCTGGTTGTTTTAGAAGCTTCCAGAAGCTGCTCAACTAAATAAAGTGAAGCTTATATAGAGTAGAATATAGAGTTAATGTAACGTCCCGTCCTCCATCGTGGACACGGAGTCCAGCGCACTCTCCCTCCCATTGCTCGCCGGTCGAGATAGCGTCCATTTCGTCGAACTACTTCCACTTTTCCTTGATGGTTCTGTCGTCACGTAAGTTTAACTCTTCCCTGCACTGTTGGTCGGTCCGGTGGTATCCGTGTGCGGGCGACCGCTGAGACACTTCCTGAGAGACATTATCGTTTCGCTCGCCGCTAATGAGGGGAACGTCTGCACCTCGTTTATTGACCACGGCGTGGTTTTGTGCACAGCCATTTAATTTAACAATCAAAGTCGCGTGAACAAATGATACTGTTAGCGCTGATGCTAACTTTCAAACTAGGGGGTTGATGTTGCGTGTCGGAAACGATTCTCTCTGACCAATCAGTGATCTGCAGGGTTTTGACGTCATATTTAGTATCAGCTCGTCTGTAGGAGCACTTCACTGAAATCAGCATCATGTTGTTGTTTCATGTGACTCGGTGCATCACAAGTTTAACCCTTAAATGACAGTTTAGAGTCGTGAACAATATTCAGTCAGTTTAAATTAATTATGCATTGCGTATAGCGCATCCAAAATAAAACGTTCGCACACGCGGACACAGGGTCGCACAAGGTTAAAGTTAAAAGCATTGTAAATTGTGAAATGTTGCCGACACTCAACACAGACACTCTCCGTCTGATGCTACGAGAGAAACTGAGGAGCTCTACAAGCTGTTGACAATCCAAAAGCAAACAAGCTTCATTTGCGAAGAGAAATACTGAAGGAAATCTTATTGAGTGCAACTGAAAGCATCTTTAAGTGTTGCAGGTTTTGCTTTATAATATGTATTTTTTTCTTTTCTTTTGTGTGTGTGTATAATAATAATCACTGACAGCGCTTCACCTGCCGACTGTTCACACGCTCACCGCTAGTCAACGCTAAACTAACCCATCATCATCATCATCATCATCATCATCACCTGGCCGTGCTGCTTCTGCTCACTCTCTCTTGTGTCTCTCTCTGAACAGAACACACTCCTCATCAGAGATTCACTGATAGTCTGATGTCCTGACACACACACATGACGAGTCACCGCTTGCAAATATCCCAACTGCAAACACACTCATCCGCTGGACAGTTAACCTCTGCAACACAACTGTGGACAAACTGACGTCTGTGATTAGGGCCTGAACCCCCTGAAAGGAAGAGCAGAACAAACCTTTAAGTTCCTGTGTTGATGTGTTTCCTGTTGATACAGGAAGTTGGTGCATATGGAAGCGCTCATCTGTAGTTTACGTCACAGCTGTAAACATGTTTACTACTTGATACTGCTAGTCGGTGGCTAAAGGTATTTATATTTTAGGAAGGACTTTGTCATTCCAGAGAGCATTTGATTGGACAAGACTTTGTGTACGGCCATGAGCAGGCGATGATGTCATCAATATTTGTGGTCCATTTACTCAGTTTATTTTGTCATCTTTGAGAAGTAAACTAGCATGTAGAACAAACGCAACACAGTTGACCTTCACTAAGCCCCGCCTTAAAAGCGCTTCTGACCAATGCTGTCTTAGCAACTGTTGCCCTGCCGCCATTACTCTGACATGCCTTTGCCTTTTCACAACGGGACTCTATGGGAGGAATGTGTGTTTGAGCTCTTTTAAGCGGCATTTTAATACAAATAATCCCAAAAATGTACAAAATGTTGTTGCCGGGTCATTTATAATTGTCACACAAGTCACCCAGAGAGGAAACACGAGTTTTTGTCTTTCTTTTGAAATAAAAATCTTCAAATAAATCTGGAGAAGAGCATGTTCTAGATCAAACTGTGTCAGTCCTCATACCCAAATGAACATAGAACATCTGCAACGACATTTACGCCAAGCTACATTAAAGCTAATAACTGAACGTTTATTCATCTCAGAGTAAAAGTGATAGTAAATAAAGGTTGTATAGCATCATAATGAGTGTTTGTAGCAGTTTTGTTCACTTACGCTAATGATATCAGATTTATTGCTGTTAAATGAAGATTTTCTCTTTTCAAGTGACTTTGATAATCGTGTGATTCACAGTCTCCACCGTTTTTAAGCACATTACTGTGTAATTTACAATTTCTTTTACACAAAACTTCAGATAAAAAGCATTACAATGTCACTCTTCATACCAGCACATGTAAAAACATTATCCAGTCCGTTTCTGAGAATATTTAGCCAAACACCGCATCGTTCACGGCAATCTTCCATTCAGACCTATAGGAAGTTCTGTAGAGCTTGTCAGAGCGAGCAACAGTAACCAAGGGGGGCGGAGCTTAGCGAAGTGTCACTTTCATGTTCAATGAAGCTTCATTCATGAGGTACAATAACAGTCTCATCACTTAAATGCGTTCCATGAATAATAAAGTAACTCTTGAGGATATGTTTTATAACTGAGTTTCCACTGCTGTAATGATCTCGAATGAAGACGAGTGTCTTCTTGTTTGTACTTTGTTTTTAGTAGTCCACTGTAGCTTAAATGACATCAAATATTTTTGAGGTATGAATGCCGCTAGTTGTGAACATTATATAAATGATCATATTTAAAGTGTTCAGAATTACTGACCCAATGTAGATGTTAAATAAGATGCATTACGTAGTTTCAGTTCTGGAGAAACTCCTGCAATCATCTCTGTATCATCTGCCAAACCCCTCACACATCACATCACTGTCGCCCTGCAGTATTCTGCTTTAGGACATTTGAGAATCAGTAAAGTGCAGCATGTGTCACACTGAAGACACCGGCGACCTCCACCATGACATCACTAGACGATGAGGTCATCACTGTTAGTGTTCTCTGTCACACAGTAAATGATGTTCATTGTAACTGTTACATGCTAACCTACAGTGCCTTAACTTACATTAGCATTCCTTTATATTCTTCAGTCTTTGTTATACGTGTTTGTTTGTCTTGTTAATTGACTGTATCAAATCTAAAATGATTTTTGTAGCATTACTTGAGAGAATGTTTAATATAATGACAACTTTGCTATGAGGACTGAAAAAATGTTTTATGCAACTTTGTTTACATTTTTGCATTTGTTTACATTTGATATAAAATATGTATATTTTCTGTATACAGGCTCATGTTAACTATATCATCAAATGAATTTTAATAAAAATCATGTCATTTTATCTCACACTCACACAATCGTTTGATAATTGATTTATGTTTTTGCCTGTAGCTTCATATTACTGTTATATACTTGTTTGTTTTAATATTATTATAATAACTTTATTACAACTACATTGTAAGTGCAGTGAGTGTCGATGCACGCTTGTAGTTTAGGGAAATTAGTGAGCTAAATCAGATCAAACCTCCCTTGGGGGACATTTTAGGACATCCTTATTTGGGGCAAGAAAAAAAAGATCCATCCATAAATTAAATATTTGTTTTAAATATTTTTTAATAATGCAACATTGTTCCAGTAGGGTTAGGTTGTGGGTTTGGGTTACTCTATAGTTATAATTAGCTTTAAATAAAAACAAGAGTTTATGGTACGGCATGTCCCCATTTAGTTAGTAAATATGTGTGTGTGTGTGTGTGTGTGTGTGTGTGTGTGTGTATGTGTGTGTGTAAATCAGTGTTTACTCAGTGTGAGTCATGCCTCTTTGTTTATTGTTTAAACAAATAAACACTAGCCTGTTACAAACACACTACCTAACTTTTCTTACATTTTGAGATAAAACCACACACACACGCACACACACATACACATACATCCACACGTTCACACTCACACACACACACACACATACACACACACATACATCCACACGCACACACTCACACACACACTCATACATCCACACGCACACACTCACACACACGCACACACTCACACACACACATACACACACACGCATGCACACACACGCACGCACACACACATACACATACATCCACACACACACACACGCACACACACACATACGTACACATATATCCACACGCACACGCACGCACACACACATACACACGCACGCACACACATACACATACATACACACCCACATGCACACACACACATACACTCACACACGCACACACATACACCCACACACACGCACACACACACACATACACACCCGCATGCGCACACACACACACACACACGCACACACTTTCTCAAGCCTTATATCTCTATCTCTACATATTCCTACAGATTCACTGACAACAGGCTTGAATCTCTTGTTTCTTCACTGTGAGATCATGTTAATGTTGGTCCTATAATGTTGTTTGTGTGCCTCGCAGGTATCAAGCTTATGAGGGTTAATATGAGAGATGTTATGAGAGGGTTAATATGAGAGATGTTATGAGAGGGTTAATATGAGAGATGTTATGAGAGTGTTAATATGAGAGTTGTTATGAGAGGGTTAACATGAGAGTTGTTATGAGAGGGTTAACATGAGAGATGTTATGAGAGGGTTAATATGAGAGATGTTATGAGAGGGTTAATATGAGAGATGTTATGAGAGGGTAAATATGAGAGTTGTTATGAGGTGGTTTAATATGAGAGCTGTTATGAGAGGGTTAATATGAGAGATGTTATGAGAGGGTAAATATGAGAGTTGTTATGAGGTGGTTTAATATGAGAGCTGTTATGAGAGGGTTAATATGAGATGTTATGAGAGGGTAAATATGAGAGTTGTTATGAGGTGGTTTAATATGAGAGCTGTTATGAGAGGGTTAATATGAAGTTGTTATGAGAGGGTAAACATGAGAGTTGTTGTGAGAGGGTTAATATGAGAGTTGTTATGAGAGGGTTAATATGAGAGTTGTTATGAGAGGGTTAACATGAGAGATGTTATGAGAAGGTTAACATGAGAGATGTTATGAGAGGGTTAATATGAGAGATGTTATGAGAGGGTTAATATGAGAGTTGTTATGAGGTGGTTTAATATGAGAGATGTTATGAGAGGGTAAATATGAGAGTTGTTATGAGGTGGTTTAATATGAGAGCTGTTATGAGAGGGTTAATATGAAGTTGTTATGAGAGGGTAAACATGAGAGTTGTTGTGAGAGGGTAAATATGAGAGATGTTATGAGAGGGTTAACATGAGAGATGTTATGAGAGGGTAAATATGAGAGTTGTTATGAGAGGGTAAATATGAGAGTTGTTATGAGAGGGTTAATATGAGAGATGTTATGAGAGGGTAAATATGAGAAATGTTATGAGAGGGTAAATATGAGAGATGTTATGAGAGGGTTAATATGAGAGTTGTTATGAGAGGGTAAACATGAGAGCTGTTATGAGAGGGTAAATATGAGAGATGTTATGAGAGGGTTAATATGAGAGATGTTATGAGAGAGTTAATATGAGAGATGTTATGAGAGGGTTAATATGTGAGATGTTATGAGAGGGTTAATATGAGAGATGTTATGAGAGGGTAATTATGAGAGATGTTATGAGAGGGTTAATATGAGAGATGTTATGAGAGGGTAAATATGAAAGATGTTATGAGAGGGTTAACATGAGAGTTGTTATGAGAGGGTAAACATGAGAGATGTTATGAGAGGGTTAACATGAGAGATGTTATGAGAGGGTAAATATGAGAGATGTTATGAGAGGGTTAATATGAGAGATGTTATGAGAGGGTTAAATGAGAGATGTTATGAGAGGGTTAATATGAGAGTTGTTATGAGAGGGTAAACATGAGAGTTGTTATGAGAGGGTTAATATGAGAGTTGTTATGAGAGGGTTAACATGAGAGATGTTATGAGAGGGTTAACATGAATGATGTTATGAGAGGGTTAATATGAGAGATGTTATGAGAGGGTTAATATAAGAGTTGTTATGAGAGTGTTAACATGAAAGATGTTATGAGAGGGTTAATATGAAAGATGTTATGAGAGTGTTAATATGACAGATGTTATGAGAGGGTTTACATGAGAGTTGTTATGAGAGGGTAAACATGAGAGATGTTATGAGAGGGTTAACATGAGAGATGTTATGAGAGGGTAAACATGAGAGATGTTATGAGAGGGTAAATATGAGAGATGTTATGAGAGTGTTAATATGAGAGTTGTTATGAGAGGGTTAACATGAGAGATGTTATGAGAGGGTAAATATGAGAGATGTTATGAGAGGGTTAAATGAGAGATGTTATGAGAGGGTTAATATGAGAGTTGTTATGAGAGGGTAAACATGAGAGTTGTTATGAGAGGGTTAACATGAGAGATGTTATGAGAGGGTTAACATGAAAGATGTTATGAGAGTGTTAATATGAGTGTTGTTATGAGAGGGTTAACATGAGAGATGTTATGAGAGGGTAAATATGAGAGATGTTATGAGAGGGTTAAATGAGAGATGTTATGAGAGGGTTAATATGAGAGTTGTTATGAGAGGGTAACATGAGAGTTGTTATGAGAGGGTTAACATGAGAGTTGTTATGAGAGGGTTAACATGAAAGATGTTATGAGAGGGTTAATATGAGAGATGTTATGAGAGGGTTAATATGAGAGATGTTATGAGAGGGTAAATATGAGAAATGTTATGAGAGGGTAAATATGAGAAATGTTATGAGAGGGTTAATATGAGAGTTGTTATGAGAGGGTAAACATGAGAGTTGTTATGAGAGGGTAAATATGAGAAATGTTATGAGAGGGTAAATATGAGAAATGTTATGAGAGGGTAAATATGAGAGATGTTATGAGAGGGTAAATATGAGATGTTATGAGAGGGTTAATATGAGAGTTGTTATGAGAGGGTAAACATGAGAGTTGTTATGAGAGGGTAAACATGAGAGTTGTTATGAGAGGGTAAATATGAGAGATGTTATGAGAGGGTAAATATGAGAAATGTTATGAGAGGGTTAATATGAGAGTTGTTATGAGAGGGTAAATATGAGAGTTGTTATGAGAGGGTAAATATGAGAGATGTTATGAGAGGGTTAATATGAGAGATGTTATGAGAGGGTAAATATGAATGATGTTATGAGAGTGTTAATATGACAGATGTTATGAGAGGGTTAACATGAGAGTTGTTATGAGAGGGTAAACATGAGAGATGTTATGAGAGGGTTAACATGAGAGATGTTATGAGAGGGTAAACATGAGAGATGTTATGAGAGGGTAAATATGAGAGATGTTATGAGAGTGTTAACATGAGTGTTGTTATGAGAGGGTTAACATGAGAGATGTTATGAGAGGGTAAATATGAGAGATGTTATGAGAGGGTTAAATGAGAGATGTTATGAGAGGGTTAATATGAGAGTTGTTATGAGAGGGTAACATGAGAGTTGTTATGAGAGGGTTAATATGAGAGTTGTTATGAGAGGGTTAACATGAGAGATGTTATGAGAGGGTTAACATGAAAGATGTTATGAGAGGGTTAATATGAGAGATGTTATGAGAGGGTTAATATGAGAGATGTTATGAGAGGGTTAATATAAGAGTTGTTATGAGAGTGTTAATATGAGAGTTGTTATGAGAGGGTTAATATGAGAGATGTTATGAGAGGGTTAATATGAGAGTTGTTATGAGAGGGTAAACATGAGAGTTGTTATGAGAGGGTAAATATGAGAAATGTTATGAGAGGGTAAATATGAGAAATGTTATGAGAGGGTAAATATGAGAGATGTTATGAGAGGGTAAATATGAGATGTTATGAGAGGGTTAATATGAGAGTTGTTATGAGAGGGTAAACATGAGAGTTGTTATGAGAGGGTAAATATGAGAGATGTTATGAGAGGGTAAATATGAGAAATGTTATGAGAGGATAAATATGAGAGATGTTATGAGAGGGTTAATATGAGAGTTGTTATGAGAGGGTAAATATGAGAGATGTTATGAGAGGGTTAATATGAGAGTTGTTATGAGAGGATTAATATGAGAAATGTTATGAGAGGGTAAATATGAGAAATGTTATGAGAGGGTAAATATGAGAGATGTTATGAGAGGGTAAATATGAGATGTTATGAGAGGGTTAATATGAGAGTTGTTATGAGAGGGTAAACATGAGAGTTGTTATGATAGGGTAAATATGAGAGATGTTATGAGAGGGTAAATATGAGAAATGTTATGAGAGGGTAAATATGAGAGATGTTATGAGAGGGTTAATATGAGAGTTGTTATGAGAGGGTAAATATGAGAGATGTTATGAGAGGGTTAATATGAGAGTTGTTATGAGAGGATTAATATGAGAGATGTTATGAGAGGGTTAACATGAGAGATGTTATGAGAGGGTTAACATGAGAGATGTTATGAGAGGGTTAATATGAGAGATGTTGTGAGAGGGTTAATATGAGAGCTGTTATGAGAGGGTTAATATGAGAGATGTTATGAGACTGTTAATATGAGAGTTGTTATGAGAGGGTTAACATGAGAGATGTTATGAGAGGGTTAACATGAGAGATGTTATGAGACGGTTAACATGAGAGATGTTATGAGACGGTTAACATGAGAGATGTTATGAGAGGGTTAACATGAGAGTTGTTATGAGAGGGTTAACATGAGAGTTGTTATGAGAGGGTAAACATGAGAGTTGTTATGAGAGGGTAAATATGAGAAATGTTATGAGAGGGTAAATATGAGAGATGTTATGAGAGGGTAAATATGAGATGTTATGAGAGGGTTAATATGAGAGTTGTTATGAGAGGGTAAACATGAGAGTTGTTATGAGAGGGTAAATATGAGAGATGTTATGAGAGGGTAAATATGAGAAATGTTATGAGAGGGTAAATATGAGAGATGTTATGAGAGGGTTAATATGAGAGTTGTTATGAGAGGGTAAATATGAGAGATGTTATGAGAGGGTTAATATGAGAGTTGTTATGATAGGGTAAATATGAGAGATGTTATGAGAGGGTAAATATGAGAAATGTTATGAGAGGGTAAATATGAGAGATGTTATGAGAGGGTTAATATGAGAGTTGTTATGAGAGGGTAAATATGAGAGATGTTATGAGAGGGTTAATATGAGAGTTGTTATGAGAGGATTAATATGAGAGATGTTATGAGAGGGTTAACATGAGAGATGTTATGAGAGGGTTAACATGAGAGATGTTATGAGAGGGTTAATATGAGAGCTGTTATGAGAGGGTTAATATGAGAGATGTTATGAGAGGGTTAATATGAGAGATGTTATGAGACTGTTAATATGAGAGTTGTTATGAGAGGGTTAACATGAGAGATGTTATGAGAGGGTTAACATGAGAGATGTTATGAGACAGTTAACATGAGAGATGTTATGAGACGGTTAACATGAGAGATGTTATGAGAGGGTTAACATGAGAGATGTTATGAGAGGGTTAATATGAGAGATGTTATGAGAGGGTTAATATGAGAGTTGTTATGAGAGGGTAAATATGAGAGATGTTATGAGAGGGTTAATATGAGAGATGTTATGAGAGGGTTAATATGAGAGATGTTATGAGAGGGTTAATATAAGAGTTGTTATGAGAGTGTTAATATGAGAGTTGTTATGAGAGGGTTAATATGAAAATTGTTATGAGAGGGTTAATATGAGAGATGTTATGAGAGGGTAAACATGAGAGATGTTATTAGAGGGTAAACATGAGAGTTGTTATGAGAGGGTTAATATGAGAGATGTTATGAGAGTGTAAATATGAGAGATGTTATGAGAGGGTTAATATGAGAGATGTTATGAGAGGGTTAATATGAGAGATGTTATGAGAGGGTTAATATGAGAGTTGTTATGAGAGGGTTAATATGAGAGTTGTTATGAGAGGGTTAATATGAGAGATGTTATGAGAGTGTTAATATGAGAGATGTTATGAGAGGGTAAATATGAGAGATGTTATGAGAGGGTAAACATGAGAGATGTTATGAGAGGGTTAATATGAGAGATGTTATGAGAGGGTTAATATGAGAGTTGTTATGAGAGGGTTAATATGAGAGTTGTTATGAGAGGGTTAATATGAGAGTTGTTATGAGAGGGTTAATATGAGAATTGTTATGAGAGGGTTAATATGAGAGATGTTATGAGAGGGTTAATATGAGAGTTGTTGTGAGAGGGTTAACATGAGAGTTGTTATGAGAGGGTTAACATGAGAGATGTTATGAGAGGGTTAATATGAGAGATGTTATGAGAGGGTTAATATGAGAGTTGTTATGAGAGGGTAAATATGAGAGATGTTATGAGAGGGTTAATATGAGAGATGTTATGAGAGGGTTAATATAAGAGTTGTTATGAGAGTGTAAATATGAGAGATGTTATGAGAGGGTTAATATGAGAGATGTTATGAGAGGGTTAATATGAGAGATGTTATGAGAGGGTTAATATGAGAGTTGTTATGAGAGGGTTAATATGAGAGTTGTTATGAGAGGGTTAATATGAGAGATGTTATGAGAGTGTTAATATGAGAGATGTTATGAGAGGGTAAATATGAGAGATGTTATGAGAGGGTAAACATGAGAGATGTTATGAGCGGGTTAATATGAGAGATGTTATGAGAGGGTTAATATGAGAGTTGTTATGAGAGGGTTAATATGAGAGTTGTTATGAGAGGGTTAATATGAGAATTGTTATGAGAGGGTTAATATGAGAGATGTTATGAGAGGGTTAATATGAGAGTTGTTGTGAGAGGGTTAACATGAGAGTTGTTATGAGAGGGTTAACATGAGAGATGTTATGAGAGGGTTAATATGAGAGATGTTATGAGAGGGTTAATATGAGAGTTGTTATGAGAGGGTAAATATGAGAGATGTTATGAGAGGGTTAATATGAGAGATGTTATGAGAGGGTTAATATGAGAGATGTTATGAGACTGTTAATATGAGAGTTGTTATGAGAGGGTTAATATGAGAGATGTTATGAGATTGTTAATATGAGCGTTGTTATGAGAGGGTTAACATGAGAGATGTTATGAGAGGGTTAACATGAGAGATGTTATGAGAGGGTTAATATGAGAGATGTTATGAGAGGGTTAATATGAGAGTTATATTCAGGAGGGAGTTTACGTGAGGAATGCGGTTGAGCACAACACTACAGCGCCCCCGTGTGTCAGAGCTGAGAATTACAGCACATTGAGTTTAATATCAGTTACATATTAACGTGTTTTACTGGAAGAATGACACCGGAGTGTCCTTGAGCTGTGATGACAATGAATTTGTGAGTTGTGGTACTCTAGATTCTTATGAACTGAGAAAGCAAAAATAAAAACTCTACAGCACACATTTATTATATATCATATCATGGGCATAAAACACATGGAAATTATTTAACTTTTACTTTTGGAAGCGCAGTTCAAATGATGAAGAATTTATGTCTGTTCATATTAATGAGAATACTGAAAGACTGAAGGCTTTTTACTCACTTTATTTGTGTGTGTTGTGTATGAGTTGAGTGCCACTATTAGAAGGAAAACACTGATCTCAATTCAGACAACACACGCACACACGCACACACACACAAACGCACACACACTCACAGCCAACAGACAGACACACACAAACAAACACACACTCACCCTCACTCACACACACACACACAGACACACACACTCACACAGACAACAGACAGACACACACATATATAGACAGACAGACACACACACAGACAGACACACACAAACAAACACACACTCACGCACGCACGCGCGATATCGATCGTTGAATTGGACCATGTTCATATACCTGTGCGCGCGTCATGTGATGCACCTGTTTGTGGGTGGAGTCAGTCAGTGATGATGATGATTATGATACTGGAGGAGGAAGAGAGCAAATGAAGGAAACAAACACACACACCTAAGAGCCCAACAACTGACAGTTAATCCGTTTGAAGGAGGTCAAATGCCGCTTTGACCGGAACTATTGAACATCGTGTCGTTTCATTCGTGTTTGTTTTGAGTTCTTGCTTCATCATGAAGCCGCTGATCGCGTTGACGCTCATTCTGAGTTTCATCATATCAGGTAAGGGTGAATATTTACACTTCATCGCATACACAACGAAGATCCATTTATCTATCTAACTGTATAAATATGGAAAAATAAAAATGACATTGTGAAGGTTGATCAATCGAAACTGAAGCTCGCGCATGTAAGGTAGTCTCACCTGAGCGGCGTATCGATCACGTGACTGATGATTGTTTACAGAAAACTCAAAGAATCAAACTAAAAATAGTCATTAGTGTGTGTAGTTATTAATAATAAATCATAAAACACTCTCAATAATGACACGATATCTAAAATCTAAAATTCAAACGTGAAAATGCACCGCAGAAAACAGATAACCGATAAACGAGATGATCTTTGTAAATAAAGATTATAAATGTTCTGCTTAAACATTTTATTTACGAAAGTTTTTCAAATGGAGGCTGATACTGAGTTTGTTTGGAACCATGAAAGAATGTCCTGTTCATTGTGTCATTTCCAGTAAAACAGGTTTGTGTGTGTGTGTGTGTGTGTGTGTGTGTGTGTGTGTGTGTGTGTGTGTGTGTGTGTGCGTGCGTGCGTGCGTGCGTGCGTGTGTATGTGTGTATATTAACTGCCTCTCTACTTTCACATTTTAAAATACATATTGCTTTTTTGTCATAGCATATTTGTTGTTACATTACATTTATTGTCTATTTGCAACATGACAAATAATACTGTAAAAGTACTTTTTATGAATTCTTAATAACATTTATTTAAATGCCCCCATACTCCCTCTTTTGAGCACTATACATCTTAAGTCTAAGGATTTGTAACAATAAAAAGCTCAGTTGCATGGCACCATGCGAGGATCAGACATGTGAACCGCGAGCTCTGCGCACTTTGCTAGTTTTAATATTTTTATGTCATAAACCGGTGAGATTCGATACACTCAGATTTTTTACTGTTCAACGAAAACAATATGCCAAAGAAATCCTCGGGCTCTGGAGACATTAAATGACACTTACTTGCTCAAGCTGACATCCCAATTTGGGAGGTGTGGCGGGAGAAATTCAACATCAACTGTCGAGCATGTTGGCAGTGGTGCAGAAGGTCGTTGCTGACTTGGAGGATCTTGCTGTAATACGTCGATCGATCATTTCCATGGAGATGAGAGTTGGTTACAAGAGTGTCAGATGTCGAGAGTCATTGGCGATGGAATTATCTGCTAATCCGCTTGAGACCAAGATAGACTTGGAGCATGTTTGTGAAAAGTTATAAGACCTTGAGAATCGTAATCGGCAAAACAAGGTCCGAATTGTTGGAATTCCTGAGAATGAAGAAGACCGAGACATAGTGAAATTCCTAGACAGGCTTTTCCCAAGTCTGCTCGACATAACAGGACATAAGCTGGAAATCAAGCGAGCTCACAGGGTTCCGGCTTGGAGATCCGCGGAGGGAGACAGGCCTCGATCAGATCTTGTATTGCACAAGACGAGGAGTAATGGAAGGCTTTCTCGGAAGAACCACAGCATTTTCTTGTTCCCAGACTTTGCAAATTCAACAGGAGATAAAAGTGATCGATTCAAGGAGTGCAAGAAACTCTTACATCAATGGAAGGTTGATTTTTGCACTGATGTTTCCGGACAAATTGAGAATAGATGCTAAGGATGGCCGCAAAATATTTACATACCCACAGCAAGCATTGTCCTATATGAAGTCAATGGTCGTTGTGGGATGCTCTCGATGCAGCCGATTGGGCCTGACTCGCTGAACATTCACTCGAGTGTCCGAGGAAACTGGACACCTTCTTTGTTTCTTTTTGTGATGGTTCCACCTAGCGGCTGGAGATTGTGGAATAATGCTTCATTGGGACAGTTTGTGGATGAATCTGCACGTTGTGTGTGTGTGTGTGTGTGTGTGTGTGTGTGTGTGTGTGTGTGTGTGTGTGTATACACTACCGTTCAAAAGTTTGGGGTCACATTGAAATGTCCTTATTTTTGAAGGAAAAGCACTGTACTTTTCAATGAAGACAACTTTAAACTAGTCTTAACTTTGAAGAAATACACTCTATACATTGCTAATGTGGTAAATGACTATTCTAGCTGCAAATGTCTGGTTTTTGGTGCAATATGTACATAGGTGTATAGAGGCCCATTTCCAGCAACTATCACTCCAGTGTTCTAATGGTACAATGTGTTTGCTCATTGGCTCAGAAGGCTAATTGATGATTAGAAAACCCTTGTGCAATCATGTTCACACATCTGAAAACAGTTTAGGTCGTTACAGAAGCTACAAAACTGACCTTCCTTTGAGCAGATTGAGTTTCTGGAGCATCACATTTGTGGGGTCAATTAAACGCTCAAAATGGCCAGAAAAAGAGAACTTTCATCTGAAACTCGACAGTCTATTCTTGTCCTTAGAAATGAAGGCTATTCCATGCGAGACATTGCTAAGAAATTGAAGATTTCCTACAACGGTGTGTACTACTCCCTTCAGAGGACAGCACAAACAGGCTCTAACCAGAGTAGAAAAAGAAGTGGGAGGCCGCGTTGCACAACTGAGCAAGAAGATAAGTACATTAGAGTCTCTAGTTTGAGAAACAGACGCCTCACAGGTCCCCAACTGGCATCTTCATTAAATAGTACCCGCAAAACACCAGTGTCAACATGTACAGTGAAGAGGCGGCTGCGGGATTCTGGGCTTCAGGGCAGAGTGGCAAAGAAAAAGCCATATCTGAGACTGGCCAATAAAAGAAAAAGATTAAGATGGGCAAAAGAACACAGACATTGGACAGAGGAAGACTGGAAAAAAGTGTTGTGGACAGATGAATCCAAGTTTGAGGTGTTTGGATCACAAAGAAGAACGTTTGTGAGACGCAGAACAAATGAAAAGATGCTGGAAGAATGCCTGACGCCATCTGTTAAGCATGGTGGAGGTAATATAATGGTCTGGGGTTGCTTTGGTGCTGGTAAGGTGGGAGATTTGTACAGGGTAAAAGGGATTCTGAATAAGGAAGGCTATCACTCCATTTTGCAACGCCATGCCATACCCAGTGGACAGTGCTTGATTGGAGCCAATTTCATCCTACAACAGGACAATGACCCAAACACACCTCCAAATTGTGCAAGAACTATTTAGAGCAGAAGCAGGCAGCTGGTATTCTATCGGTAATGGAGTGGCCAGCGCAGTCACCAGATCTGAACCCCATTGAGCTGTTGTGGGAGCAGCTTGACCGTATGGTACGCAAGAAGTGCCCATCCAACCAATCCAACTTGTGGGAGCTGCTTCTGGAAGCGTGGGGTGCAATTTCTCCAGATTACCTCAACAAATTAACAGCTAGAATGCCAAAGGTCTGCAATGCTGTAATTGCTGCAAATGGAGGATTCTTTGACGAAAGCAAAGTTTGATGTAAAAAAAATCTTATTTCAAATACAAATCATTATTTCTAACCTTGTCAATGTCTTGACTCTATTTTCTATTCATTTCACAATGTATGGTGGTGAATAAGTGTGACTTTTCAGGAAAACACAAAATTGTTTGGGTGACCCCAAACTTTTGAACGGTAGTGTATATGTATATATATATATATTACTAGAGAGGAGAGCGGCACCTTCCCTGGAGGGATGGAGTCCGTCTCTCTTTAGCAGGTCAGGTCTACCCCAAAAACTCTTCCAATTGTCTATAAGTCCTATTCTATTCTCCGGACACCACTCAGACATCCAGCCGTTCAGTGTCACTAATCAACTATAAACCTCGTCACCACGACGAGCAGAGAGGGGCCAGAGCATATTACAGTGTCTGACATTGTTTTTGCAAGTTCACACACCTCTTTAACATTATCTTTAGTGATCTCCGACTGGCGAAGCCGGACATCGTTTGTGCCAACATGAATAACAATTTTAGAAAATCAATGTTTAGCATTAGCCAGCACTTGTAATTTTGATCTGGTGTCAGATCTTCTCACCCAAACGCCCTGCTGCTGGGGCTCTACAGCCGTAACCAAATTGTGAGTGTTGCTCGCTGTTCTACCTGTATCCAAAACAGTATCTACCGGCTTCTCATTCTCACTGACCTCCACTAGCATTCGGATGCGTGTCTCTATCTCATTAAACTTCTCCATCAGCCTGATTAATTCCTTACATTTATCACATGTATCCCTCACTGCTGAAGGAAGAAGCTATAGTAAACATGTGGCATGAAATACAGGAAGAAATAACATGAGCAGATGCCATGACTTGCCGCAGTTGTTTGCTGTTGTTGGTTGTTCTTGGTAAGCAGTGTTTTGAGATTGATGCAATAATCTGTGTAACACAGAGGAGAAAAATGGGTGCGTGCTGTAAAATGCATATAGAAAGCGGATGCACGTGGAAAATGCACGCAGAATCGTGCTAAAGAGTATAATGCGGGGGATAAGCGATGCTTAAGAAAACTAGCTGGCTAGAAACACAGACTCAAACACGCATGCAGCGTGCCGTCAGCAACAGGAACAGCAACATTTTACAAACAAAGGGATTCATTTAATTTATTTTACTCTGGATAGGGGCACCGGCAGGGTTGCCCTCTTGCCCCATTATTGTTCTGTCTTGCCCTGGAACCATTAACAGCCGATATAAGAAAGGAGGATGATTTTCCAGGGGTGGCGGCAGGTGTGGCGCATACGCTTTTTCTTTATGCAGATGATATTTTATTATTCGTCTCTGACCCTACTAGAGATCTATGCCTTGCCTCCACAGAATTATTAATTCCTTTTCCAAGTTCTCGAGATACAAAGTTAATTGGTCTAAATCTGAAGCTTTGACTCTGACAGCGTATTGCCCAGTAACGGCTTTCCAGCCGGGCACCTTCCAGTGGCCCAAACAGGGCATTAAATATTTGGGCATTTTATTCCCAGCAGATTTGTCTGATTTAGTTGGTTAATTTTGACCCTTTAATAAATAGTTTTTGACCGATGTGGGCAGGTGGGATTCATTACATTTATCGAAGATTGGGAAGGTTAATTTTATTAAAATGAACTATATTCCAAAATTCATCTTCCTGTTACAGTCTCTCCCAGTAGATGTCTTATTTCAAGCAATTTGATAGCATAGTGAAGTCCTTAATTTGGAATGGTAAATATCCCAGATTACATTTCAGTAAGTTGCATAGACCAATTGATAAAGGTGGGCAAGGCCGACCTAAGATTTAGTTTTATTATTATGTATTCGGTCTCAGATACTCGGCTCATTGGTCGCTTCCACCTGAGAGAGCCCCTCCCTGGTTTAGTATTGAACAGGAAGTTCTTGCCCCTATTTCGCCATTGCAAACCCTTTCTATCAAACTAAGCGGAGAAGTTCAGTTAAACCCCATCATCTCGCATTTGCACTCAATGTGGCCAAAAGTGTCCAGAGTGTTTAATTTGGATATTTATTTAAATGTTTCCTTGAGCATATGGCAGAACCCTTAATGATGTATTAATAATTCCCCTTTCTGCTGGTCAGAGTGTATTGTGAGGGGGGTTACTACACTCGGTGACCTATATGAGAGTGGAGTGTTGAAATCCTTTGAAAATTTGGTTTAGCATTTTAGGATTCCCAGATCTCAGTTTTAAAGGTATTCACAGTTGCACCACCTGTTCTGCTCTGTCCAAGCAGCAGATACTCTGGGAGGGGGGATTACTGCTTTTGGGGAAGGTCATGAGGCATCAGTGTATTACTCCCTGTTAATTCAGAGTCTGGGGGCGGAGCTTCAACTTCTATCAAGAGATTATGGGAGATTCAACTTGGTATTGGAGGAGGGGGTGTGGACTCGGATTCTAAAAAAACAAGTCTTT
Source organism: Moxostoma hubbsi (assembly GCA_032164185.1). Lineage (NCBI taxonomy): Eukaryota > Metazoa > Chordata > Actinopteri > Cypriniformes > Catostomidae > Moxostoma > Moxostoma hubbsi. Next base: position 55,778,581 of record JAVLUX010000006.1, read on the forward strand.
ATCTTGAAATGCAAGGGTGCGTCTTATACAATTCAAGATTTTACATTGATTCTATCGGACCCCCTCTAGATTATATAGGCTTGGTCTTAAAGACACACCCACCTGCTGGCAATGCCAGTCAGAGGATAGAGACATCACCCATGTTTTTTGGGGTGTGTTAAGATCCAGGAGATTTGGTTGAAGTTACAGAGTTTTATATGTGATGTATTTTTGCACTCGGATTTCATTTTGCCCCAGACTCTGTATTTTGGGTGATGGGGTGGTCATCGATATTGAGAATAGACACATAAAGAGTTGGGTCCTAACCAATGTCTTGATCGCCAGACAGATATTTTTAAGGGGATGGAGGTCGGTTGGATCGCCCTCAATTCAGGAGAGGTGCTCGGAGATGGGGAGGGGGGTGGCCTTTGAAGAAGGGTCATTGAGAAGACTAGGGAAATTTAACTGTTTGTGGAGAAATGGGGCGGATATTTGATGTTGCTTTTGATTTGTTTTTGCATGCGTGTCTATAATCATGTATGACCACTGGGATGTTGTTGGGGCCGGGGTGGAATTGGGAGGGGGAGGGGTGGTAGTGGGCGTTAATTGTTGTTTCGGTGTATATATGTTTTGTTTTTCTGTGTTCAATGTGTGAATCAACAGAAAATTGTTAATCAGAACAATTATAAAGTTCAAGAAACTTGCCCAAACTTGACATTTTAAGTGATGTTTAGTTAAAACAACTTGATTTTTCCAGTAATGACAACTTAAGTGTTTACAGTGAGGGTGAAAAGAGAAATGAAAAATGACTTTTCTCTCATTGTGTGGAATGAACTGTTTTGTTTTGGTCTCCTAAAGATGAGTTATTTTCTCTCTCTCTTTCTCAGGTGTTGTGTCTATCCAGGTCACTTTGTCTGAATTGGAGAAACGCACGACTCTGTTTGCATCGGTCATATTACGCTGCGATTATTCGACATCAGCTCAACAGCAGAATGTCATCGTCACCTGGAAATACAAATCCTTCTGCAAAGATCCGGTTCTGGAATATTACTCCACAGGTGTGACTCAAACAACACCGTGTTTACATTCAGTGTATCTGTGAGTTTATTGATGTGTCTGTATGTGATGCGGAGGTTCATTCTTGATGTATGGAGTAATTTAACACTTATGATGCTTCAGTTTACTCCATTACATTTAAAGTGTTGTCCGCATTCTTTGTGAACAAAATACCATATCTGGGATCTATTGTTTAGACTATTTTGCTCTGGTCATTTTATTGACAAACACTTCACTATTTGGGTTTTTAGAGTTGAATAGAATTGGATGAAATTGTTAATTCACAGCTACATGTTCAAGTCATTTCATAATCGACTTTATGACTGTAAAGTCCCCATAATATATCCAGCTCTGTCTCAAGTGTGTGTTTTTGTTGTTGTTTGTCTGTAGCATATCAGTCTTCACTTCAGTTGGGTCGAGATCCTGCCAATGACTGTACGGATTCGCAGCGCACTGTCCGAACCGTCGCTCAGAAACTGGGATCCAACGAGGCCATTCTGGGTGCCGAGTACAGAGAACGTAAAATCTCCATCCAGAACAGTGAGTTGAATTTATATCCAGTAAATCGGTACGGATGATTATTCCTGCAAGCAACACTTTTCCCAGAGAAAACACAAGTGATCAATTGTATTGAATGTGCTGTACGTCACTTTAGATAAATGCATTATTAACTAACAGCCAGCGTTGGTTATTTTTATGGATTGTTTCCCAAAGTTGATAGTATACAGAAGATATTCCTCATGAATTTACTTTTGCTTTCAGTGATTAATTGATGTCATATGATCAGCAGTGAATTGCAGTTTATTTGTCCTTGTTCTAATTCAGCTGGTGTTAACTTTCTGCAACTTTCTGGCATGTTTTAATACTGAATTTGCAGAATAATCTCTTTCTAAACACTCATAATGCCAATATGGAATTATTCGCAGAATGCTGGAAATAACAGAGAAATACATCAGAATCACTGTTAATTGACCTCTTTATGTTCGCAGTGAAATGTGGAACTACCTGCCATGTAGTCATTTTAGTCATTTTTATATGATGTCATAACGATGTGAGGTTAGGGTTAGAGTTTACTTGCAATCATGAGTTTGACAAATGTTATTTTTCTAACGTCAGCAACTTAAATAATTTACAAATGTAATCTGTAAATATCGTTTGTGGTTCTGCTAACTTGTGTCTGTCAGAGGCGGATCTGGTCATCAATGAGGTCATGTGGTGGGATAATGGAATGTATTTCTGCTCTGTTGAGGCACCTGGAGACACAATTGGAGATTCAGATCAAGAGATGAAACTGATCGTGTACCGTAAGTTCTGTGATGGTTTCTTTGTAAACATTACAGAGATGTTTTGATGTATTGTGCTACACTGCATAAATGAAAAGAAACTTGAGACCCTGTTTGGGGTTCCTCAGATCTCCACACTGGACAAACATCTGAAGAACATCTACACACTCTTTAGAAACCCCCTCAAATATCCTATTGATGACTCAAGGAACATCCAAATATAATCCAAATGCCCTTCCTTGAGAGTTACTGGAGGAACCACTGATGCATTTGATGTTCCTCTCTGGAAAATGAACTGAGGGGTTCCACAAGTTTATTTTCATTTGTGCACATTTGAGTGTATTTTTATGGTTTGTTGAGAGTTTTGTGTTTGTGTCGTAGATTGGCTGACGGTGCTGTTGATTGTCATGGGCTTATTCTTCCTCATCCTCCTCTTCTGTATCTGCTGCTGTCAGTGCTGCCCGCAGAAATGCTGCTGCTACGTGCGCTGCCCATGCTGCCCGCAGACCTGCTGCTGCCCTGAGAAGGGTACAAACACACCCCTCATTAGTGTCCACTCAGTCGCTCTCTGATACTTGCATGAGTCCTTTATACAAAAGGCAATCTCAGAATGCATTGGGATTAGGTTTAGTGGAAGAATAAATCCAATATGGCAGATGAGTCAAGAGAAATGTTGATTAAAAATATTTTATTCAGTGCTGAAAAGTAGAGAGAAACTGGGTGTAAAGTAACAAAGTACTCAGTATCGGTGTGTTCAATGTATTATCATAGCAGCAGTGCCCTCCCACTTTTTTTAGCCATCTTTGTTTTGGAAGTATTTTTTCTATTCATTTATTCCATAGTGATTTCATAAGAGTTGTGCGCCATAAATCAAAACAGCCAGCTCTGAGGTGAATCGCAACTCTACAAACTTTGATTTGAAGCAAAAAAAGTATTTGAAAATCAGACAAAGTTACAAGACGTTGTACTTAAAGGGATAGTTCACACAAAAATGAAAATTATCTCATGATTTACTCACTTTTAAGCCACCCCAGATATATGTCTTTCCTTTTTCAGCTGAACTGTAATTAAGATTTTTATAAGCACACTTCAGCTGTTTGTCCAAACTAATCCTTCAATGTCTTTAATGAGTGAATGAACTGCAATCCCATGAAGCATTGCGAATGATGCAGTCAGTGGAAAAACATAAAACTATAAATTTAAAGTGGTTGATTTTGAAGTATGGTTGAAGTATAGAAACAATATATTTTAATTTAATTGGAAAATATTCATATATATATACAGATTAGGGCTGTAAACCTATAAAAAAATTTAATCGAATTAATTACATGATAATTACAAAGCCCCTCATATAACAATAATTCAATATATAATGATGAAACAATTATACATCGTTATCTTTAAATATTTAACAATTATATATATATATATATATATATATATATATATATAAATATTCAGATAATTAAAATGCATTACATTCTTGTGGCAGAAGAGTTAATCATTGATAACACAATACAAAATTGGCTTTATAATACAATGTATTGTTTACTACCATATTATTGATCATAAGTCAATCATTGACACACAGTTCACAGTAATCCATTACACAAGTGAATTTATCAATCAGTTGGAGATTTATTATGAGGGCTTGTTTAAGGACCGTCAATGTACACCTGCGTCAGACGTCTCGGGTGAGTTGCGTCATAGACATAAAATGTTAAAATTTGTTATAAAGTTAATCGCACTGAATTAACGTGTTAAATCAACAGCCCTAATACAGATATAAAAGTATTCTAGAGAGTGTAGAGAGAGCAACTCGATGACATCATTCACAGTGTATCAGTGGGCGGAGCTCTTTTGAAGTGATTCTCTGATTGGTGGAGCTCTCTTGAGGATTATGGGTAGTGTAGTTCTTCACCAGGAATTCTGCTATTAAACATGATTTCTTTATAAATGAAGTTGTAATAACATGCACTGATGTGTTTGACAGAAGCTTAAACCATCGATTAACAGCCTCAGAGCTCACGGTAGATCTGCCTTTAAATATTTACAAGTTATCATTAATAATGTATTTGTCAATGGAGAAAATGAATGTGACTTTTACTGACCTATCACGTCGTGTCTCTTGTTTCCCATGATCAGTAATATATGTACAATGACAGGTTGCCTATGTAGACCGTAGATAATGAGGCAGCTCACTAGTGTTCACTAGTCTTGTGTCTGTCACTGAATGTAGTACTAATGTCACGAGTGTTTGATTTATTTCTAATTGTTCAGCATATGTGTTTCATTACATGTTATATTGTGTTGGTGTGTTCAGCGGTGATGCAGCACAGGATGATGAAGGATGCTCAGAAGGCCATGACCCCGTGGCTGAACGGACAGCCTCTTTATGCTCCCATGAGTAACCACAGCTCCTCTTACCAGATGAACCCGATGCTGTATGCAGGTCAGACTCAAACTCTCTAATTATAATTCTATATTAGCTAATTATATTACTCAATCCTGCTCAACTAAAGGCAACATGAAATCACATTCACAACCCATTTTAATTTTGATTTGATGGTGTAAAGCAGCGTTTCCCAACCGGGGACCTGTCTGGCCAGATCAGGGGTGAATCAAAGAATGCATAAAAACATCTTAAAAACCGGAATGTCATTCAATCAATAATAAGTAAGTAATAATAATATTACTGTTGCTGCGTCTCGTGCGCTCCGCTCATTGAAGCGCATTGGTATACCGTGTCTCTGTAAGCGAGCGACGGTGTGAGCGGGCAACATCAGAGCAATCTGCTCATATACAGCTGCTTTAATAAAGGCAGAAATGGCACAAATGTTTCGTGTTGCTTCCAGAACAGAGAAACGCTTCAGACGATTTCATCATCCTGTTAAACACATGATGCATCTCCATCTGACCTGCTCAGGGATTTCCTCTGCTTGTGAATTAATCATTTTAATTACATCAAATAAAAACTACATTATTAATAACATGATCTATCTGTCTTCTACATATGATTATCTATTGTCAGTAAACATCACTGGTTCAGTAGCAAGGTCCCTCTTTCAGGATTTCATCTTTTAATTTTCTGTGCATTTTGTCAACTTTAAACTGGAGAGCGTTGACTCATTTAAGGATATCCCACCCCAAAATTAAAACTATTTCATCACATACCTTCATGTTTTTACAAACACACGTGGACCTTAAAAGGAGATATTAGGCGAACATGTCTCGGTCACCATTCACTTTCAATGTATGGAAAAAAGATGAATGAAAGTGAATGGTGACTGGAACTAACATTCAGCCTAACATCTCGTTTTGTGTTCCACGGAAGAGTGAAATGCATATGGGCGGGTAATTATGACCTCATTTTAACTGCCTGAAAAAGTATTTGTTATTTGCCAACAACAATATAAATGTAAGTCTTGCTGGAGAACAAACGACTGAGGAGGAGGATCGTAATGTAGTTTGTATACAATGAAATAATTCCATATGAATAAAAATGGAGGTTAGAATCAAGGTAATTTAGATTGTTGTTCAATTTTGTATGTTTTAGTATTGCAAGTTTCATTAACCAAACTCATAACCGTCATGAAATACAATTATAGATGCTCATGTACAGTATTGCGTGTTAGCATTGATGCCATGAACGTAAACATGAGAAAAGACACATTATCTACTGCATATATATTTCTTCAGATTGTCATCTAGTGGTTAAACATCTTCTACTGATCTCGTGTGGACTCTATTGATAGAATCAAACATGTTGGCATTATGATGGGGACTTCCAGACGGGCAAATGCCACTCTCAGATTTTGTTTCAGAAAATGTTATTCAATATATCTTTTTTTCAAACATCTAATGGCGTCACTTTCCACCAGGTTCAGCATCAGGCAAGGGTGCCATGACGCCTGTTCCACTGCCCCCCCCACAGATGGCACATATGCCCATCAACATGCAGCCCCCTAGTGTCTATGGCAACGGAAGCGTTCATGGGACCAATCAGATGCTGGATTACCTGGAGAGTCAGGTGCGTGGCATGGACATCACGAGTCCGATGTTGCAGCCGCAGCCACAGCAGGCTATCCCACTGCAGCACCTGCCACCCCCGCCGCAACACACGCTGCAGCACGTGCCGTTCTCTGCCGGGCCTCCCAGCATGCTCTCAGGCCTGGACGATGGCCCTGCCTTGCGCAGAGTCCCACGTGACGTACGCTCACAGACCCACTCCAGCCGCTCGTCCGCTTATGGCGCTCCTCGCCGCGATGACCGCCGCTATCCACGCCCGGGAATTCCACGCAGCTACAGTCAAGAGGATGTTCTGGACAGCCGCAGCCGGACTGGAGCGGGAGCGGGAGCATATCGGCCACGCTCACGATCCAGAGAAGATCTGTTGGGTGACAACCGCAGAGGGCCAAGTATGCGAGACAATTACTCGCCGTCGCCTCGCCGTGGTTCCTGGAGCTCGACCAATGATGAGGACAGCCGGCGTGGAGGTGTGCGAGGAGGGCGGGGCGGCGGGTGGTCCGATCACCCTCCGAGTTACAGCGAGTACGAGCCCGGAAAGAAGCCAGTGAGACGGCCTGAACGCTTCTCCGTAAGAGTCTGAACTACTTGATCCTTCAAGTACTAAAACTCGTCTTTCTTTCACAACTAACCCAAGTTACAAGAATTGTTACTTTAATGTGACATCACACTAACATAACCTCCAACTCTGTGCCTAGATGTGCAGTTGGGTCCAAACATCCGAGATCACAAATCTTTTTTTTATTTAAAACTGGAAATAAACAGATTTTTAGGAGATTCATGTCAAATTAAATCTTCAGATTCGGCACTTTTTCTAAGCGACTAATCAAATGCAAGTAAATAAATAATAATACTGATCAGGTGATCAAAATCTTTTTACAAATGGTCACATTGAAACACACAAGATGCTCTTTGGAACATTCTCAGAACATGCACAAGAAAACGATCATCAGGTTTTCTTCATGCGCATGCTGGCATTAAAGCAAAAAAAGATATTCAACTTTTCACTGAAATTGTTATTCTTCTAGTATAATTGGTCGTTTAAGAAAATAATATTAAATGTGAAAATGGAAGAATTTTCACTTGTGCTCTCAGTCTTTTGGACCTCACTGTACATACACAACACTACCACTAACTCTTGTGTAATTCACATCAATAATTGATTCCACTGTTGTTCATCCTGTAGTTGATTGAAGTGATTTAGTTTGTGTGTTAACTAGACATCCTCTTTCCTGTAGGATAAAAGTTCCCGCAGTGGCACCAGTATAGTGATCTGATCTGATATTATTCCTCCCAACAAACAGCAGAAATCCAGCAAAGCATACTGGAAACTTGAATATTGATGTGCATCCGACTGCAGTGAAGTACAATTGTTTTATTGAAGGATTTGTTACAGTGAACACGGAGTCTCCCTTTATTATGTTTTTATTTTTGCAGAGCATTTTATACATTTAGATTGAATGTGAATAAGAATGAATAAATTCTTCTAGAAAATGTATCCCATTAGAGAACGAGGTTTTGTTTTTAATCTTTTTATTAAATGTAGCTCATCTACAGCATTTATAGCACAGATCTTTTTAATACAACAAGAGTATGAGAGGATGTTTGTTTAGCAAAAACACCCCAGACAGATTAAATGCTAATAATTGTGTTATTCAGTGTAAAAACGAGCTTGCTGACAGTCATGACGGTCATGCATGCCATATATATATTTTTCAGTTTCTGGCAACATAAATATGAGAAATAACTTGTAAATACAGTGTGAATTGTGTGTTTATGTCTACAGTTGTATTGTGAATGCTCAGGTCAAGCTGATTTTTAGCCTTTTTGTACATAATCAAGTCTTCCTGTGTTTCTGCATTTAAGGCCAAAGTCAATGAAGTCTTTTGTATTTACATCAACTTCTGTGTGGATTTGTGCTAGTTACTGTGTTTTCTGTTAAACAGCATAAGAATGTTGTTTGTAATGGTGAAAGACTATTTCTGTTTTGTGAAAATGAAGAACAATCTGCTCATTAATAAATTGTTTCTTTATATTTTGCATCTGCATGAATTTGTATAATTTTTCCACATTTGAATATAGCTAGTGTGACAGTTGTCATCTCTTCTTTTAACATTATAAATAAGTAATGGCAGTTGTATGACAACATGTTTTTGTATTTAGACTAGACTACGGATATTACCCGTAATGAGAACATAATCATCGGCTAGAAATATTAGTCGTAGATGACAATAATACGCAACAGATGGACACGTGCTCTCTGTGTGTACTGCGCATGCGCGGAAGACGCATGCCGTCTCAGCGCTGATGACGCAGTGTGACGCAGCCGCTGGTTTGCCACGTCGCTCTGTCGTTGTAACGGCCGCGCGAGGAACTTCTGCAACTTTAAACCGTTAATAACGAAACAAAAACAGACTCTACCGTGTCTCATCATTAGAGAGAAGAGAAACAAATGAGTTTGAGTGACTGATGTCTGCGCTCATGATTAATGTGCGGTGAGTGATGTTTAATTATTAATAATGATTCACTAATGGACAGCAGCTCATGCATATTCAACACATTAAACTCTGTTCAGTTTCCTAACTAAACCAGTTACGTGTGCTTATTTCCTGTTTTTGTAACAGTAATTTAATTGATGAAGGATTAGACATGAGAGACAGTAATCTGTAATTAATGATGTATGACATCATCACTGTAACTCTCATCAAAGATATCAAACTGATGCTCAGTCACACACACACTGCTGTAGTAGTTTAGATCTTCGGCTGTAGTGAGCTGCCTACATAGACAACACTCTGGGCATCATAATACATATGTGTATGTGTCAGAAACATCCACTGCAGTCTAGATACGTTTAGAAACAGTATTTGTGTTCCTCTGAAGAAACTGTCAGTTCCTCTTTTGATGAAACAGTTTGAAGTGATAAACTGCTGGATCACAATGACCTCTGGCCTCTCCATGGGTTTTCTTGATCCAAATATTTGTTGTGTTTCAGCCTGACACACTGTTTACACTCAATCACTGATTGTGTATGAATTGACATGACCTGCTGTGTGACGTCATAAGCTCATTATAAAATCATTGTTTTATATTTATTGTACATGCTGCTTTTATGATCTCATATTCAAAGAGAATACATGTGATATTTGTCATCACAGGGCCACTGGTGACCAGTTCCACATAATATAATGTTAATGTTGACAGATTGTCTGCTGTTTCTCTCGTACAGTGTGCGGGCTGCATTGTGCCGAGTCGTGAAGACGTGGTCACTGGGAGCCGCTGGCGTGGTGGTCGCCGTGGGAACCGGTCATGCCCGGGGGCCGCAGGGGTCCGAGTAGACAGCAGCTGAGCCGTTCGGCACTACCGTCGCTGCAGACGTTGGTTGGCGGAGGCCTCAGTAACGGGACGGGCCTCAGGTGCAGGTGACACACTGTCAATATTAACACAAACACACACCGGGTGACCACAACTGAACAATGAGTGCGTTTACATCCACAATCAATTGTGCTTAATGAAACAACACGTGTGTGATCATGAGGAGGGTCATAAACAGTTTAAGGATAAACTGATCGATACGTGTCGATTTTTGCCCATTTGAATTCGAGTTGCATGTAAAGGGTAAACACCTTTACTAGCGTTCATACTGGCACACTGTTTACAAAAGCAGAGAGTAGTGTGATGTCTCATGTAAACATGTTTTGTGTGTGTGTTGGTTGTTTTTATGTATTTATTTCTCGTGGTTTTAAGTGTATAGAGCTGTTCAGCCGTGACGCCAATTTGTAGGCAAACCTACCCAGAAGTCTAGTTCGCCATGCGTTCCCTCGAGCGTTTATAATGGGGTGAAAAGGGTTATGAGTAAAATAAGGTCTGTGGTAAACAATATTTGACGATAAATGACACATTTTCATACCTCAAACGTGAATTTTGAAGCTGCCGTGTGAACTCAATTCGGCTTCAAAATTCACGTTTGGTTTCTAAACTGTGTCATTTATGTTGTAGATCAAAATGTTATGTTTACCACAGACATTATATCTAGAGGTCGGCCGATAATTAGGGTGCTGGGAAAGGCTGATAACCGATTAATCGGCCAATAGTTTTTCAAATTGATTTGTTTTTACATTCTATATTCTTATTGTTTATTATGGCGAGCAAAGACAAACAATCCCTAATGAATAAAATCCCGGATGCAGTGTTTTATTCAACCAAAATGAATATTTGGTGATAACAAAGTATAAATAAGCCCAAAACATCCTGGGGACTATTATATTGAAAAGATTAAATTATGAACTATCAAAAGATTTTTGCCAATAACTACAAAGCGGCTCTCGGCACCTGGCAACTACCTCAAAAACCCCAGAACAGAAACCACATAGGAAAATCCCGAGGAAACTCATGATGAATTGTCCTCTGGGGATTTTACAGATGCACGCCGCTGTCGGTCTACACAACAGGACGTAAGACTGAGGTATAGATGTCTGTTCAATATGTTAGACTGTTGTGTATCTTGAGTGTTTTAGCCAACAAAACATTAAAAATACGTCTTAATAAAAACTTGCCAGAGGACAAAAACCTGTTCAGACCTTCAGACTGTACGGTCAAACACAATTCGTGAACTTTTCATATTTACAATTTATTTTTATTGTTTTTTGTAATTCACCTATTTTATAGTCCTAATATTGTTATAACATGAACTTTGTTTTCGTAATGTATACAGTCACTGGATGCTTGTAAATGAACCACAGAAATGAAGACCGTATGAAACATTACGTTTCAAGTATAACAAGTATAGTTCATGTTTCAGCGTTTCTTGTCAGATCAGCTGAATTACCCACAACTGCACAGAAAGAGCCGCATGCGCTGCTGTTCATTCACACACAACCAGAGATCCGATCAGGCAGTTTATAGGAGCGTTATGCAGATCAATTTCATTTAAATGAGTAAAAACATTGACGTGTGTTCAGCTTCCTTACATCACAGTGTCATGATCAGTGTTGTACACCCTCTGCTCTTACACACACACACACACACACACACACACACACACACAGCAGAATATTGATTCAGTTTGAATATGTTTCTTTAGTGAAGTGAAGTCTTCATTATCTCTTGTTTAAGTGTGTTTACCTGATAGTGCTGCACTAGTTAACATTCAGCGAGTGTGTGTTTGGTCAATTAATTACACTCACTTTATTGAAACACAGTTAGTTTCAAAGTTTAGCATAAATGTGACTCACAATCTACATTGTGCAGTTTCGGTACAGATGAGCACTACACACTGTGTTTGTGTGTAACTGTGTGTGTGTGTGTGTGTGTGTGTGTGTGTGTGTGTGTTGTTACAGGACCAGTAGTTCGGTGGGTGTGTCGGCTCCGCCCCTCACAGCGCTCATCACTCCAGAACCCGTCCGTCACTGTCGTATCCCGGATCTTCCTCTGGACAGTAAACTGCTGTTTGAATCGCTGCTCTTCCTCTACCTGCTGGTGGCGCTTTTCGTACAATACATCAACATCTACAGGACATTGTGGTGGAGCTCATACAACCAGTCCACAGCCTCCACATCAGTGGTACACACACACACACACACACACACACACTCTTCACTGGCACACGCACACACTCTTCACTGGCGCGCACACACACACACACACACACAGTCATCACTGACACACACACACACTCATCACTGACGCACACACACACTCATCACTGACGCACACACACACTCATCACTGACGCACACACACACACACACTCATCACTGGCACACACACACATCACTGGCACACACACTCATCACTGACGCACACACACACACACACACTCATCACTGACGCACACACACACACACACTCTTCACTGGCACACTCACACTCATCACTGATGCACACACACACACACTCACACTCATAACTGGCACACACACACACTCATCACTGACGCACACACACACTCATCACTGACGCGCACACACACATACACTCTTCACTGGCACACACACACACACACACACACACACACACACACACACACTCATAACTGGCACACACACACACCCCTTTTAACATTCATGGCAAATGTGTAGACGATTCAATAAAATACTTATAAAATAACGTCACAAGGACTTCCTGGTTAGATACAAGCGCATCTGTGCCTTTAAAACAGCCACATTTGTGTTTTTCACACTGTTCCAAGATATTCATAAGAGATGAACATTTCAACCTCTTTACCATCAATAGTTTTACTACAGACACTTTATTTACCCACATTTATTTAGAAAAAGGCTGTCTCACATCAATCTAAAAGGAGTGTGGAGGATGAACACGTGAAAGACGGAAAGTTCCTGAAATATTCTGCATTTACTCGCACCTTCTGAGATCTTTATTAAACATGTCCAGTTGAATCTCAAGACTCAGACAACATTCTTCAGCTGCATTATTTGCTTGAATGGTTTTAAAAGCTGAGGAAAAGTCGGCAAACGATGGGGGGAATCATCCACATGTTTCTATACATCTAATTTAGGAGAGGAAAGCTGCGTTCACACTGCCAGCTACTTACTGCCAGTCGCTTTTGCTCTCATTGAAAATGAATGAGATGAGGTTGTTTTGTCGCTACGTGTCGCCGGCAGTGTGAACGTCCTGTAAGGTCATGTGACTCCTGTACATGATCTGTAACGTGTCCTGTATAAAGTCATTCCACACGGCAGGAACCTTCTGGAGATACAAAGAGATTAGAGAAATGACATGACTGATATCACTCAGCTGACTAGAACATGTTTGTGAAACGTTATTAATGCTAACATGAACTAGTGTTTGAAACACAGACACTCCAGAAACATCTAATGGATCAAATGAAATGAACTCATTTATAATCTCTATTTTCAGTCGTAGAATTGCAGCAGATTCCCTCGTGTTCCTTTATGCAGTCAGACTTGACCTTCCTAATTTCCTGCTTATCTAGACCTTGAGAAACACTAGCTTCTTTAAGACACATTTCAAAGATTCTGTCAGCAAGTGCTCCTTCATGTTATTTTAGGATTTCACAAAGTAGAAATAAGAATTTACAGCCGGCTCATTTCTTATCAGTCAAACATCCTCGTATCAGGTGACTCTGTAGCTCACGCTTGTATGATGATGAAGGAAAACTACATTCATATGTAATGACGAAGGTCTGTTAAGTGAACTCGATCGACTGATGACCTCCATTGATTTGTCAACATCTCGCGGCAGGAACGGTGACCAGAGACCGTCAGGACAACAGTGGCATTGATTAGTCCATACATTCGATCGGCCCTGGGCACTGTATGTAAAAGAGCAGCGTGCACATTCTGCTAAACATCTCCTTTTGTGTTCCACTGAAGAAAGACACACAAACATCATCACTGTAACTCTCTTCATTCTCAATGTCTTCAAATAATAATCATGTGATCTGATGTTTCTTCTGTGTGCAGAATTTTCATTTGATGGATGTTCACCTGGTGATCTTCATCACGGTGATGTTGGCCAGAAGACTCGTGTGGACCATCATCTCAGAGGTGCTCCATACATGAACATACAGTAACATGTTTTAGGTCCAGTTATTATAATGATCATTTTACACTCCTGCGGATCTCTATAAACATTTCACTCATGTTTCAGTCCATCTGCATGAGCAGCATCAGAAGTGTGCACTTTACAGGGAACTTTGGTCATGATGTATTTGCATGTGGCTTAGGGTGTGTGTGTGTGTGTGTGTGTGTGTGTGTGTGTGTGTGTGTGTGTGTGTGTGTGTGCACGTGAGAGAGAGTGAGTGAGTGTGTGTGCGTGTGCGTGCGCGTGTGTGCGCGTGAGAGAGAGAGTGAGTGTGTGTGTGTGTGTGTGTGTGTGTGTGCGTGCACGTGAGAGAGTGAGTGAGTGAGTGAGTGTGTGTGTGTGTGTGTGTGCACGTGAGAGAGAGAGTGTGTGTGTGTGTGCGTGCGCGTGTGTTCGCGTGAGCGCGTGTGAGTGCAAGAGGAAGTTTCCGTGAGGGGTTTTTGTGGTCTGTTTGTCACACACTCTCATCAGTGCATCTTACACTAACACAATGCTGACATTCACGTGCGTGTGTTGCAGGCGTGTCAGTCGAGTCCCGTCTCTCTCGTGCAGTATGTTCTTCTGATCGTGGTTCGGTTGAGTCTGTTGACTCTGTGCGGTTGGGTTCTCTGCTGGACTCTATTGAATCTCTTCATGAAATACTCTGTTCTGAATCTGCTCTTCCTCGGATACCCGTGAGTCTCAAGAACATCATCAGATTCAGATCAGAAAATGTCACATGACAGTTCAGTTCTTGTAGTACTTCTGATAATTGGTTGTGCTATATACAAATGTAAACAGAGGAACATAACATCATTTCAGTGTTTTTCCTCACATTTAATTCAGACTGTAATTTCTGTTGCAGTCCCAGTGTGGATCATGACTGTTGTTCATTATATTCTGTCCATCCTCTCAGGTTTGGCGTGTATGTTCCTCTGTGCTGTTTCCATCATGAGGGTCGAGTGCCGCCCCCTCCGAGCGACTGCGGTTTCTCCGAGCAGGACGCATCTGACGGTGCTCTGATCCGCCCTAAAGACTTCCTCACGCTCCTGCGAGAGAACCTGCGCGAACAGTTCACGAGTCCTGCCCACATCCCCACCCACAGCTGCCCGCCGTCACCTGAGCTCATCCGCAGCGAGATCGAGGAGCTGAAGAGCGACTTTAACCGGCGCATTAAAGAAGTGCTCTTCAATTCGCTCTTCAGCGCGTACTATGTGGCCTTCCTGCCGCTCTGCTTCGTCAAGGTGAGAAAACCTTGTCCTGTTTCACACATACTGCGGCAGTTTTACTGTTATTTCCTGCCAGTGGAGCAGAAAAGGGTTCAAACAACTAATCGATATTGATAATGAATGTCATTATCCGTTAGATTTGCGGTGATCACTGTGCGTCATCAGTTTAATGTAATCAATTGTGCAGCTCATGGATGTCACACTGATTTCTCAGAGGTCAAAGTGCGCGGATTGTTTCGAGAGTGTCACGTGAGCACATGAATCCGCTCAGTGTTTACAGATGATATTATATTAAACTTGTGTAATGCTGAATATTATGGATGATAATTATTAAGCTCCTGATGATGGAAATGAATGTCTGATTTCACCAGTAAATGTCAAATCTAATTTTACTGGATCAGCAAATATTTCCATTTAAACATATTTTTATTAAAATAGTACTTTAGAAACATAATCAGTGACAATACTATTGTAAAACTTTCCAAATTCATGTACAATACTTCAACAGTATGGAATATAGATTTCTGTTCTGAGGTCAGTGTTGCCCCATTCCTGATGAACCGTTTTAATCTTTAATGAAAACAGAAATATTTGATATATCTCCTGAAAGTACTAATAATAATTCTAATTCAAAATGAACTTCATGATTTTGTTTAAAGTTTTGAGTGTGTGTAGAATCATGAATTCAGTTCTGTGAATCAAATCCTTCCACACTTTATCAGTTAAATAATATAATCACATTAATCACATTATAAAATACAGGGAATAAAATGTAGTCATTGATTAATGGAAGATAAATCGATTATCAAAATAATGGTTATTTCCAGCTCTAGAGCTCCCGCCTCATCGGGGACAGGAAGTGCGACTGTAGCTGTACAGGAAACAGTCCCACAGCTAATGAAACACTGATGGACAGAACACAGGGGTCACAAGAAACTCCGTTTGACTTGACACAGCGTTGTGAAAACATGAGATTTAAAGTGACTTTTTTATTTTGTAATCCATGCTGTTCCTTTCTGCCACAATGTATTATTGTAACACACACGTGTATTATTATTATTATTATTATTATTATTATGTGTTCTCCGTAGACGCAGTGTGTGCGCAAAAAGCCTCACGGGTTCATTGTGTCATTGATGGTTCAAGGATCAGATGTTCAAATGTTAAACCCCACACCTCAGATAGTGTCACACTAATGACTCTCAGTATTTAACAGGTTATTCTGACTGACATGTGCAACGTGTCTTTACCTGAAAGCACAATAATTCACCAGTGTAAAAAATGCAATAAATTCAGATTATTTCACAGATAAAACACCGAAAATAACCCATAAATGATTAGATGTCATTAACGTCACACACTTGATCAGGAGGCCACACCCCTCACTGTGCATATATGAATATATTAATGTTGTGTTCACTCAGAGCACGCAGTACTACGACATGCGCTGGTCGTGTGAGCACCTGATCATGGTGTGGATCAACGCGTTTGTCATGTTGATGAGTCAGCTGCTGCCGCCCACTTACTGCGATCTGCTGCACCGCTCGGCCGCACATCTGGGCCGCTGGCAGAGACTGGAACACGGTTCCTATAGCAACGCCCTGCAGCACATGTGAGTGTGCCCCCCTGTGATGTGTCCATATATACACCCATAATCACTTCATAAAGGGTTCAATGAAAAACTCATCATTGCGTTTATGGATTCCAAGCTGATATGTGTCGATATTTCTATACATTAGCACAGTTTATGATCCCTATATTAAATATGTTGTGTATAATGTGCCTGAAGTTGTTGTTGTGTGTGTGCAGTTGGTCAGACAGCACTATCTGGCCGCAGGGAGTTCTGGTTCGTCACAGTCGCTGTCTGTATAAAGCTGTCGGGCCGTATAACGTCGCTCTACCTTCTGATGTCTCTCATGCCAGATTTTATGTGAGTATTCTTCACTATCGCTCTATTTCAAGGTAAAGAAACATTGGATTATGGGATGAAACGAGTTTATGTCTGCATTGATCTTACTGTAATCTCACACTTCCTGTGGAAACTCCTTTATAAAGACGTGTAGAAAAAAAGAGCGTGCCGTTTCAAATCTGTGTGACTTTATTTCTTCTGTGGAACACAACAGGAGATGTTTATCAGAATGTTCATGGTGACCAGTGGCAGACAAGATCCATAAATGACACGAAAGTATCCTAAAAGTAATCCTTTAATTTGGGTCTGCTCCTCATACTAAACTATCATATGACTTCAGAAGACTTGGACTGTAAAAGTGTCTTAAATCACGTCCTGTATGCGATGAAGGGTTCGTTCTTTAGGTATGAATTGATATGGTGATATATATCGAGGTGATGAAATCACATGATTTCTCTATATGTGTTTATCGTTGTCTGTTGGGTTCTCATCAGTGGGCTTCACGTGAGATAATTGAAGAAACATGGACGGGTTTTAATTAGCATGTGCGGTGTCTGGAGCTCCGAGCGGGATCACACACACACACACACACACACACACACACTACTCAACCACATCTCCACAGAACGAGACGACACAAACACATCAAGAAAACGAAGAGGAGCTCGTTATTCAAACGACATCTGTGATGTGCGTCACAAAACGGGAAAATGAATCTGCAAACGGCCGATAATCACTCGTAACACCAGCATCAACATGAAGCCGGCGAAAGATGAACGCTTTAATTCGGTCTTTTTATGTGGAAAAACTGAGATTTATTTGATCATTATTTTTCTTTTTTAATTATTTTGAAAATAATGAATCGTATATTTACTTATTTTTATGTTTTCTTTGTCACATTACATTGAGAAGATCTTGAGTATAATAATAATAATAATAAGGTCGATCAGTTCCATGTAAAGATTAAATGATATTAGAAGTTTTCAGTTGTAAAACCGTTTCCTACATCGTGAGATATATCGTGACATGAATGACGTCGTCCGTGGTTGTGAATATAAAGAACAGCGACCGCTCTGATCTCACTAACCGTTGAGAAGAGTCGCCCAACTCGCGGGTTACTGCCGCTAATCGAGCGTTGTGAACATGCGCTTCTTTTATGGTGGAAATCGTAGTTCATCCGGGTTATTTGTCACCGTTTAGGAATACTGAGGATACAGTAGGGAATTATGGATATTCATACGCATTCAGAGTGCGCGAGTCACATGGACTATTTTTATGATCGTTTTATAGTTGTTTTTTTGTCATTTTTGAGCTTTTCAGATCCAATCCACATTCTGACAGAGATTCAGATGATCATCTGCTGTTGTGTTTAATGACGAGATGTTTGAGTTTAATCTGTGTATTAATCAGGATTTATTCCTCATGCACAGCTGCTTCTCATCAGTTTCTCTGTGTGCAGTTTTTGTTTCATAAGCCGCTGCGGATGCTCAATCTGTTGATCGGGATCGAGTCTAGCGTGGTGGTGTATCAGCTGTACTCGCTGCTGCGCTCTGAACGCTGGAATCACACGCTGTCGCTTGGACTCATTCTCTTCTGCAACTATTATGTGCTCTTCAAGCTGCTGCGGGATCGGATCGTGTTGGGTAAAGCATACTCGTACCCCCTCAGCGGCGCCGCCAGTCTTGGACTAAAGTCACAGTGAAATGGATCCTGCACCTTTAAGAACTCACGGCAGATCGTTTGGGTGCTAAAGGACTGGGAATTTCTATTGCTTTTGATACAGTTCTATTTTCATGCGTTTGTATCTATTTAATAAAGTATTTTATACTGTTACACAAGAACACGGGGGCATTACGAGTCATGATGCCTTGAAGCCCGCGTGTCACTCCACGTCCAAATTCAGCCAAAGATGAGAAAAACTGAATGAGCCAATCACACGAGCCTCTTGCTCTGTGGACCAATCACGATGCAGGACTGAACAGGAGGTGGTCCAGCTCATCATTTCCATATTTTGATAAGTATTATCAGTTCATCATATCTGTCTATTGTGTTTCAATCTAAAGTTCATCAGATCAGACAGAGTCTGTTTGAAACGCTTTTGTAACCAGTGTCTTCACTTCCTGTTGGCTTTAACTCTGTGCCAAATCCCAGTGGGCGTGGCTGCATGAACTGTGGGCGGGGCCTGTCTGCTGTCATGCTTACAGTATTCTACACACACACCGCACTGTTTAAAATACAGATGACGTTAAGAATAAATGATAGAAACAGCTGAACTGTCTGTGCTGATGCT
This sequence comes from Moxostoma hubbsi, assembly GCA_032164185.1. NCBI lineage: Eukaryota > Metazoa > Chordata > Actinopteri > Cypriniformes > Catostomidae > Moxostoma > Moxostoma hubbsi. The sequence goes on from JAVLUX010000006.1 coordinate 55,797,898, forward strand.
CGTTCTGTTTCTGGATTAAATAAAACTATTGTGTTGTTTACAATAAACATATCTGGGCGAATCTCGCAGAGAACATGTCCAGCTCATATTTCAACCCAAAATCAAATTCAAGTTGTTGTTTTTTTTGCATTGACCCTCATCATGTGCATGAAATATAATCGTCTGTGCAGGTTTTCCTTTCTATATTACTGTGATATTACTGTAATAACGTCACAATGCAAAAAAATGTTAGAATATATCGCTTATGAGCTGCTCATTTCTTCAAGACATTCATTTGTTTATGCTATTTTTTTATATATATATATATATATATATATATATATATATATATATATATATATATAAGCTTCACACTTTCCAACAGGTCTGACTAAAGTCGTGACATTATTTCTGAAGTGTGCACATGAGAGCTGCTTTATTGTATTTGTGTCTTAGTAATAACTCATCTGTGATGGGACGAAGTCTTCAGAACATTCAGGAATCAGTACACAAACACACACACATATATATATTTTTACAAACTCATTTAATATATTGTGCAAAGCAGAGCGAATGGAAACGCTCCAAAGTGTTATTGACATTGAATAATGTGTCAGTACTGCAGAAGTCTTGTGTACAGTGATGTGAATGTCTGCAGTAACATCTGTGACCACCAGAGGGAAGCACCTTTGATTGACAGACTGCACTCTTCATTACATTTACACAATCACGTGGTGCCAACTTCACATGAAACAAGGTGATGTCATGTCTGAACCTCCATTTGTTCAGGGTGGTGAACCAGAGAAAATAATAATATTAAGATACTGTGAATTAACCTGTTCAGTTTGAAATGCTTCAGTTCACAGGAAGTATTTTTATACTGAAGATCTGTTAATGCAATCATGTGTTGACATGTTTTTATATGTTTGCTGAACTGTGCAACTCTCCTGCACGAAATAAAAGTGTGTGTGTCTTTAAGGAATATTCCAGATTCAATACAAGTGGAGATCAATGACTGCATTTGTGATGATGCTGATTACCCAACAATGTATTTTAACTCGTCCCTCCTTTTCTTTAAAAAAGAAAAAGAAAACTTTACAGCTCCATTAATACACAAGATTTAACAGAATTAAAGTTATACTTTTATAAATTATAATTATCACATTTCTGCTTTTAAACATCCAAAAATTGACCCCCTTGACTTGCATTGTAAGTGTCTCACTGGAACACACATTTGTGCTTTTATTAAAGAAAAGGAGGAACTGAGTCAGTATTTGTGGCCACAAAAGCTGTCATTAGGGTTGCCAACTTTCTACCAGCCAAATACGGGACTTTATTTTGTGAGATGGTGCACTACAGTTAATGAGCTTATTTACGTAGAAAACTATTGAAAAAGGGTGCGGATTGATGCAAAAACTTGTTTGGTGTGAACAGACCCTAAAACACATAAAACATCAAATGCTTTAATACAATGACCAGGAATTTTCTATCAAACTTTTGTTTATTTTTTGTCAAAAGAACAAAGCTGCAATCAGTTGAGACACACAATATTTCTCTGTCAGGCGTTTTCTTCCCCATTGAACCCTTCTGATCTCATCAGTTTGTACACAGTATCTGACTATACGGGGCTGTTGGTTATCTAGCTGTCAATGAGCTTAGCTTGTATTGAACCCGGAATATTCCTTTACTAAAGTGAACATGTATCTGTCAGCTGGGGTCAAAGTGCACCCTAACCTTCTCTACAGTCCACATAGTTTCCTTTGATCCAGTAGCAGATCTGAGCATATTTGAGCGGAGTGATTCGGACCGCCACATTGAACTCTTGAGGAGCTCCGCTGAGATCCACCCACTGATGTCCCGAGAAAACACCGATGACTTTACGCTCCCACCGGCGCAGTCTGCGGTTCCACATGCGGGCGTAAACTCCCGAGCCACTTGCGCCAGGTTGAGCGTCGCAGTGCTGGTACAGAAGGTCGTACGTTTCGTCTCCCGCCTTGCAGAAGCGGTACACTAGGTGACCGGGTCGGTCGTTGTCGAAACCGGAGAACTGCACTCGTTTGCCAGGCAGCTGTTTGGCTGACGGACTGATGCCCAGTTTCATGGGCCGCCGTTTGTGGGCTTTCTTGAGCTCCAGCAGGGCATAATCATAATCCATGCCAATGTCATTGGCAGTGCCTTTGATCCAGCCCTTCGGAACATGTGTGCGCTTCACACGAATCCACTGGAACTTCATCTTGTCGGGACTGGTGTCGTTTCTGGCTCCTGCGTTCATTTGCCGTGGTTTGAGGAAACCGACACGCAGCCTCTGAGCACCTTTGACGTAATTCTTGCCATCGTGAACACAGTGCGCAGCCGTCAGAACGTGCCGATCGCCCACTAACGTACCCGAGCAGCCGGTGGACAGCTTGACCGCGGTCGAAAAGGGGTAGTTCAACATGAAGTCCTGTCCAACGATACTAAATCGACTATCGTGGCCAAAGATCTGCCTCTTGTCTCTGGAGTGACTGCCGGTCATCTTGTAGAAGCTGTTGGCATCAAATCCATAAATGGCCACAGCGGTCTCGGTCAGCTGACCGCTCGAATGCAGCGTCTCGTAGGACAGAAAGCGCTGCAGGTCGCTGTAGCTGGGTGTCGTGACGCGCTTGTGGCACTCAGGACCACAGGACGAGGTGACCTCCAGCTGAGCGGTGTGCAGGAAGTGAGGCGGGGACCGTTCCTCCGTTTGCTTGGGCCAGACCACAGGCACGCGCTGCAGGGGCCACAGGGGCTGATGGGACGATCCGGGTGAAGTGAAGAGCAGCAGCAGAAAAGCAAGAAGAATGGCCTGAAGCACCGACGCCATCAAGCACCTGAGAAACATAACAGAACAAACATGGAGGAACATCTGAACTCAATGTTTACTACTTACTGTACACTGTAAGCTATTTTTTTTAGATATTAAGTGAAACAGTAGGAATTTAACACTGATGTGGGATGTATCATCTAGATGGTTGTGACAAAAAATATATATAAAAAATAGGAATATTTCTGCAGACAAGCATCAACAGGACGAATATCAGCCACACAAAAAAATGTTCATGAATATCTTATAACCTATTAAATGAATCAATATTATTTTGAGAAATATTTTTAAAGAGCATCTCTAGATGATAGATACCAAATTTTGTGCAAATCAGACAAATTACCTTCCTATGACGATGTTGAAAATGTAGGCTGCTTGAAATGGGAAACATTTTTTCTTGCACAATGGATTCAGACTCTAACCCATATGGTTCCTGAGTTATTAGTGAAGATGTAAACATGCTAATTGTAGCGCCACCTTGTGTGGGATGGATGTGTGTGTGATTTGCGAGTAGTGCAGATATTTGGGACCATCACCACCACAAGTTTAGAATCTCTATGAATTATGGTCTCTGACACCCGGACAATTGAACAAAATCTGTAGAAATACAGTTTCAGCATTCAGTATTGATACAGATTTCCCGATTCGATTCCGTGATTCCATATCGATTCATATGGGTATATTTCATTTATAATGTCCCATTTCCTTACAAATGAAATAAATTCTCTCCCAGCTAATGCTGTGAATTATACAGGGGACCTTCTAACTAGGTACAATATGAAAATATGAATATGAATATATTTAAGTTTTATTAGCATTTCATAATTTTGGTGGCATCTTTGCTTTTTAAAAATAAACAAATCAATGTATTTAATCAATAAATATGATATTAAATTGCATTTACAGTTGAAGTCAGAAGTTTACATTAAAAACATTTTTTTAAAAATTTAAACACTCCACAGATTTAATATTAGCAAACTATAGTGGCGAGTCATTTAGGACATCTACTTTGTGCATGACACAAGTAATTTTCCAACAATTGTTTACAGACCGATTGTTTCACTTTTAATTGACTATAATCACAATTCCAGTGGGTCAGAAGTTTACACACACTAAGTTAACTGTGCCTTTAAGCAGCTTGGAAAATTCCAGAAAATTATGTCAAGCCTTTAGACAATTAGCTTCTGATAGGAGGTGTGCTGAATTGGAGGTGTACCTGTGGATGAAAATCAAAAGAAATCACCAAGTCCCTCAGAAAAATAACTGTGGATCTCCACAAATCTGGATTATACTTGGGAGCAATTTCCAAACACCTGAAGGTGCCACGTTCATCTGTACAAACAATAGTACACAAGTATAAACACCATGTGACCACACAGCATCATACCGCTCAGGAAGGAGACGCCATCATGTGACCACACAGCCATCATACCGCTCAGGAAGGAGACGCCATCATGTGACCACACAGTCATCACACCGCTCAGGAAGGAGACGCCATCATGTGACCACACAGCCATCATTCCGCTCAGGAAGGAGACGCCATCATGTGACCACACAGTCATCACACCGCTCAGGAAGGAGACGCCATCATGTGACCACACAGTCATCACACCGCTCAGGAAGGAGACGCATTCTGTCTCCTAGAGATGAACGTAGTTTGTGTGAAAAGTGCAAATCAATCCCAGAACAACAGCAAAGGATCTTGTGAAGATGCTGGAGGAAACAGGTAGACGAGTATCTAGATCCACAGCAAAACGAGTCCTATATGGACATCACCTGAAAGGCTGCTCAGCAAGGAAGAAGCCGCTCCTCCAAAACCACCATAAAAAAGCCAGACTACAGTTTGCAAGTGCACATGGGGACAAAGATCTTACTTTTGGGGAAATGTCCTCTGGTCTGATGAAACACATATCGAACTGTTTGGCCATAATGACCATCATTATGTTTGAAGGAAAAAGGGTGAAGAACAGCATCCCAACCGTGAAGCATGGGGGTGCAGCATCATGTTTTGGGGGTGCTGCAGGAGGGACTGGTGCACACAAAATAGATGATGACATCATGAAAATTATGTGGATATATTGAAGCAACATCTCAAGACATCAGACAGGAAGTTAAAGCTCGGTCACAAATGGGTCGTCCAAATGGACAATGACCCCAAGTACACCTCCAAAGTTGTGGCACAAGGGCTTAAGGACAACAAAGTCAACATATTGGAGCGGCATCACAAAGTCCTGACCTCAATCCCATAGAAATGGGCAGAACTGAAGAAGCGTGTGTGAGCGAGGAGTCCTACAAACCTGACTCAGTTACACCAGTTCTGTCTGGAAGAATGGGACAAAATTCCAGCAACTTAATGTGAGAAGCTTGTGGAAGGAAACCCAAAACATTTGACCCAAGTTAAACAATTTAAAATCAATGCTACCAAATACTAACAAAGTGTGTGTAAACTTCTGCCCCACTGAGAATGTGATGAAAGACATAAAAGCTGAAATAAATAATTCTCTCGACTATTATTCTAACATTTCACATTCTTAAAATAAAGTTGTGATCCGAACTGACCTGAGACAGGGAATGTTTTCTACAATTAAATGTCAGATTAGATTCAACAAATTAGATTTGTTGAACATGTGCTAAAAAACAGTTAAGTCTCTTTAAGAGAATCTGGCATTCTGTAAACAGCGTCTTTAAATTAGTGCAAGTTAATGAGAGACTTGAATGGCATTTTCTCATCTGTGCTTTGTCTGATTACAATTAAATATCTATTTTTGTTGTGTTTTATCAGTTACTGACTGTAAAGAACAGAAATGGTATTAAAAGAGAAATTATTCAATGAGAAATCAGTTGTGTGGATCTCATCTTTGGACACACATACATTACATAGAACAACTTTTACTCTTAACATGCAGTAAAAGATCTCAAAGCTGAATACTCCACCACTATACTACACAATCACTGCCGAATACTCCACCACTATACTACACAATCGCTGCCGAATACTCCACCACTATACTACACAATCCCTGCCGAATACTCCACCACTATACTACACAATCACTGCCGAATACTCCACCACTATACTACACAATCACTGCCGAATACTCCAACACTATACTACACAATCGCTGCCGAATACTCCACCACTATACTACACAATCACTGCCGAATACTCCACCACTATACTACACAATGACTGCCGAATACAACACCACTATACTACACAATGACTGCCGAATACAACACCACTGCCAAACACTCCACCACTATACTACACAATCACTGCCGAACACTCCACCACTATACTACACAATCACTGCCGAACACTCCACCACTATACTACACAATCATTGCCGAACACTCCACCACTATACTACACAATCATTGCCGAATACAACACCACTATACTACACAATCATTGCCGAATACTCCACCACTATACTACACAATCCCTGCTGAATACTCCACCACTATACTACACAATCCCTGCTGAATACTCCACCACTATACTACACAATCGCTGCCGAATACTCCACCACTATACTACACAATCGCTGCCGAATACTCCACCACTATACTACACAATCGCTGCCGAATACTCCACCACTATACTACACAATCGCTGCCGAATACTCCACCACTATACTACACAATCGCTGCCGAATACTCCACCACTATACTACACAATCCCTGCCGAATACTCCACCACTATACTACACAATCCCTGCCGAATACTCCACCACTATACTACACAATCACTGCCGAATACTCCACCACTATACTACACAATCACTGCCGAATACAACACCACTATACTACACAATCACTGCCGAATACAACACCACTATACTACACAATCACTGCCTAATACAACACCACTATACTACACAATCACTGCCGAATACTCCACCACTATACTACACAATCACTGCCGAATACTCCACCACTATACTACACAATCACTGCCGAATACTCCACCACTATACTACACAATCGCTGCCGAATACTCCACCACTATACTACACAATCGCTGCCGAATACTCCACCACTATACTACACAATCCCTGCCGAATACTCCACCACTATACTACACAATCCCTGCCGAATACTCCACCACTATACTACACAATCACTGCCGAATACAACACCACTATACTACACAATCACTGCCGAATACAACACCACTATACTACACAATCACTGCCTAATACAACACCACTATACTACACAATCACTGCCGAATACTCCACCACTATACTACACAATCACTGCCGAATACTCCACCACTATACTACACAATCACTGCCGAATACTCCACCACTATACTACACAATCACTGCCGAATACTCCACCACTATACTACACAATCATTGCCGAATACTCCACCACTATACTACACAATGACTGCCGAATACTCCACCACTAAACAATGACTGCCGAATACTCCACCACTATACTACACAATGACTGCCGAATACTCCACCACTATACTACACAATGACTGCCGAATACTCCACCACTATACTACACAATCCCTGCTGAATACTCCTCCACTATACTACACAATCACTGCCGAATACTCCACCACTATACTACACAATCCCTGCTGAATACTCCACCACTATACTACACAATGACTGCCGAATACTCCACCACTATACTACACAATCCCTGCTGAATACTCCACCACTATACTACACAATCACTGCTGAATACTCCACCACTATACTACACAATCATTGCCGAATACTCCACCACTATACTACACAATCATTGCCGAATACTCCACCACTATACTACACAATCCCTGCTGAATACTCCAACACTATACTACACAATGACTGCCGAATACAACACCACTATACTACACAATCACTGCTGAATACTCCACCACTATACTACACAATCATTGCCGAATACTCCACCACTATACTACACAATCCCTGCTGAATACTCCACCACTATACTACACAATCACTGCCGAATACTCCACCACTATACTACACAATCACTGCCGAATACTCCACCACTATACTACACAATCACTGCCGAATACTCCACCACTATACTACACAATCACTGCCGAATACTCCACCACTATACTACACAATCACTGCCGAATACTCCACCACTATACTACACAATCATTGCCGAATACTCCACCACTATACTACACAATGACTGCCGAATACTCCACCACTATACTAAACAATGACTGCCGAATACTCCACCACTATACTACACAATGACTGCCGAATACTCCACCACTATACTGCACAATCCCTGCTGAATACTCCTCCACTATACTACACAATCACTGCCGAATACTCCACCACTATACTACACAATCCCTGCTGAATACTCCACCACTATACTACACAATGACTGCCGAATACTCCACCACTATACTACACAATCCCTGCCGAATACTCCACCACTATACTACACAATCACTGCTGAATACTCCACCACTATACTACACAATCATTGCCGAATACTCCACCACTATACTACACAATCATTGCCGAATACTCCACCACTATACTACACAATCCCTGCTGAATACTCCAACACTATACTACACAATGACTGCCGAATACAACACCACTATACTACACAATCACTGCTGAATACTCCACCACTATACTACACAATCATTGCCGAATACTCCACCACTATACTACACAATCCCTGCTGAATACTCCACCACTATACTACACAATGACTGCCGAATACTCCACCACTATACTACACAATCCCTGCTGAATACTCCACCACTATACTACACAATGACTGCCGAATACTCCACCACTATACTACACATTCACTGCTCAATACTCCACCACTATACTACACAATCACTGCCGAATACTCCACCACTATACTACACAATCACTGCCGAATACAACACCACTATACTACACAATCACTGCCTAATACAACACCACTATACTACACAATGACTGCCGAATACTCCACCACTATACTACACAATTTACCAGGCAGTTGCCAAATATAGACATTTTTTGTCGCATAGTGTAAAATTTGGTTGCAAATGTGAGTTATTTCCTCTCATTTTGGTGGATGGTTGTGCATAGAGTAAAAGATCGATCTATGGCTTTTGAGAATCGATATCGAATCGACCAAATAAAAATTAAAAAAATAAAAATCTATTATTTTGCACAGCTGCTATTTTGCACTGTTGTTGTTTGGAAAGATTCCAGAAAGTTGAAGATATACGTTTTTAAATTCCAAATACTAGATATATGTAGTAAACTGCCATGTGTCACTTATTCTTCATAATAGTGTATTTCTGGACTCTCAAAATCCAGATTTTTATATTTTTTCTTCTTTATACAAAGTGACCCATATTTGGTTCTCGACCATTGAAAATTAGTAAATGTTTACAATTTAAGAATGAATCAACATTGAGAGCCCCATATCTCTGTGATTAACCCATTTAAGGCATTAAAAAGAAGACTTTGTTCAGAAGCAGAATCTAAAAGGGCATTAAGATATATTTAATAATTCTGGAGTTATAAGCACTCCAATTTTGAGAAGGGAACAAAATATTTATACACACACACACACACACACACATATATAGTGGACTCAAAACCTAACCCTATAATGCAACAAGAGGTGCTGAAGTCAGCTGATTTTAGTAATCAACTGACCTATCTCTGTGTAAAATAAAATAATGATCTGCCAACTTCTCAAGGGTATCATTTTGACCAGTCGTTTTGCACTCAAAGGTGAACTCAAAAATAAAGTGGTGACATCTGGAGGAGTAGATATTGAAGGATCCAGTATTCCATGGAAATGAAAAGTGACTCATAAAGTCCCCTGTGTCTGTGGTCACATTCTGGCAAAAATATAAGGTCAGAGGTCAAAAAACACTGTCTGTCTGCACAGAAAAAGTCTGAACTCTCATTGAGTAATCTTTATTAACTTTATTAAAGTTTACTTGGGTGTCTTTATTCTGTTTTTGAACATACAGGGTGTTTATTCTTCCTCATTATTAATGTACTGTACACATGTGGTTACTCATTTACAGAGGTCAGGGGTTAAGAGACCCAGGGGACAGTAACTATGGAAACACTGAGTGATGAGTATGAAAAAATAACTCGCTTCCATGACAACAATAAACAGTTATAAACTCCATTGAACGTCACATGAATATATCAGGCGTTATTATTATCAACAGTCATTTAATAATTTTCTTCACAAGGGATTCTCTTTAACGTGAAACTCTGTTTATCAACGCTTTAAATCTGTTTTATAACTCAGAAGAGTAACTGTCATGAATACTGCGTACTCATGCGTGCAGATACAGACGCTTAAGTCAGTATGAGAGTGGATCACAAAAGATCAAAAGCAACATTATGTTGCGCGATCTCGCGCTTTTAAAGTCATTTGAAGTGATTCTCACCTGTTCACGCGCACGCAGGTGTTTCTCATTTGAAATTCCATCAGGACATAAATGTGATTCTCTGTTCCTCTTCGAGAATCATCCAGATCAGCGGCAATAAACGACAGGACAGACCTCAGTTCAGTTGTGTTCTGTGTTGTTCTCACTGAATGAAGAGAGTGAGTGTGTGTGTGTGTGTGTGTGTGTGTGTGTGTGTGTGTGTGTGTGTGTGTGTGTGTGTGTGTGTGGGCGTGTCGCACTGAGAATGTTCGTCACATGACCAGATAACAAGATTTTCATCTACTTATGATCATTTTTATTCGTCTAATGTGTCGTTTTAAGAGTTTCAACTATAAATCGACAATCTGGGTTTGTTAATTTAATAATTCCTTTCTTGAATGAAAACAACAGACAAGTATGTTGTATAATGTACCTTACAAATGTACAAAACAAATACAAAATGTACCTTGACAACTGCTGCTGTTTAATCTAATTAGCCCTAATATAGATTCTCCTTCTAACAGTGTAAAGAATCTTTTGTAATCTTGCTGTTATTTATTTTGCATTTGCTTATTCATGTAACATTGAAAATGAAGCACTAAAAGGGATGAATAATTTAATGTTATTTATTAGTTAATAATGAATGATTAAATTAGGCAGAAGATGTCTGAACAGGCAGCATGATGACATCATGTGTGTACTAATGCATACTGTTACACTACTTCAAACAGTGGTCAGTAGCATATAGTGTGCAGTACACTAGTGTACATCAGATTCTTCTGTGTTCCTGTGGGCTGGTGACATTCAGTTCTGTAGGCGGTGAGTGTTTTATCAGTGAAAGAGTCTTCTGTCTCACTTGACACATCAGTGAACGCTTCAGTCTCTCAATGATGTGTCAGTTATGACTGAAGTTTCATTTTCAGGTGAACAAACTCTTTAATATTGTATCTGCAGAGCCGTATCACTGTTTTATTAGATTTACTTGCACTTTTAAACAATGAAGAGAGCAGCTCGCCCTTACTGAACAAAACAATGACAACTCAAATAAACTTTCTTTGTCTGTTTTCTTATAAATGTTCAGCTGATCTCATTATTCAACAGAATCAGTAACATAAAACTGAAAGAAAATGCAGTTAACATTTTTCACAACGCTCTTTTTATCCATTACCGAACAGCATCATGTGCCATCAAACAATGATCATCATTCATAGAAAGCTGATGGATTATTATTGGATTTGTAAACAGCCGGTTTAACTTTTCATGTGCCGTTTCAATGAGAAATGCTTTAAACACCATCATTTTAAATGATCACCAACTCGGCACTGTCATGATTCTGCCATTTTTGACTTTTGTTATTCATGATTTGGCGGGATAGTGACAGTTTCCTCCACCCATATCTCAGGTCATCCATGTGCTTTTGTTTTTCTCTTTCCCTCATGTTTCTCACTGGTGCAGCTCAGCAGTGCAATCAGCGTTGCTCGGTGCATTAGTAGATTTGCTTGTCTAAATCTCGCATTTCGACTGCATGCATTCGTTTTCTCTGATTATTGCATCGATCTCAAACATCTGCTGATCAGGAACCTCCACAACAACAGCAAACAATTGCGTGAGGGATTCAAATCAATCTCAAATCCTCGCCTCTCAAGGACAACCATTTAGAGGGGGTCCAATAAAATCTATGCAAAATCTTGAATTGCATAAGATGCACCCTTTCATCTCTAGATGCAGACTTTATGTATTTAAGAATACCAGCCCACACTCCCTCCTCCAATACAAAGTTTAAATCTTTCTCCCATAAACTCTTGATAGAAGTTGAAGCTCCATCCCCAGACTCTGGATTATCAGGGAGTAATACACTGATGCCTCAGGACCTTTCCCAAAAGCAGTAATCACCCCTCCCAGAGTATCTGCTGCTTTAGGGGGTGTATGCAACTCCAAAAATAGTACAAATCAGGTGGCACAGTTGTAAATACCTATAAAACTGAGATCTGGGAATCCCAGATCTCAACACTCTCATACAGGACACCGAGTGTAGTAATCCCCCTCACAATCCACTCTCATACAGGACACCGAGTGTAGTGACCCCCCTCACAATCCACTCTCATACAGGACACCGAGTGTAGTAACCCCCCTCACCATCCACTCTCTTACAGGACACCGAGTGTAGTGACCCCCCTCACAATCCACTCTCATACAGGACACCGAGTGTAGTGACCCCCCTCACAATCCACTCTCATACAGGACACCGAGTGTAGTGACCCCCTCACCATCCACTCTCATACAGGACACCGAGTGTAGTAACCCCCCTCACAATCCACTCTCATACTGGACACCGAGTGTAGTAACCCCCCTCACAATCCACTCTCATACAGGACACCGAGTGTAGTAACCCCCCTCACAATCCACTCTCATACAGGACCCCCTCACAATCCACTCTCATACAGGACACAGAGTGTAGTGACCCCCCCTCACAATCCACTCTCATACAGGACACCGAGTGTAGTAACCCCCCTCACCATCCACTCTCATACAGGACACCGAGTGTAGTGACCCCCCTCACAATCCACTCACATACAGGACACCGAGTGTAGTAACCCCCCTCACCATCCACTCTCATACAGGACACTGAGTGTAGTAACCCCCCTCACCATCCACTCTCATACAGGACACCGAGTGTAGTGACCCCCCTCACAATCCACTCTCATACAGGACACCGAGTGTAATAACCCCCCTCACCATCCACTCTCATACAGGACACTGAGTGTAGTAACCCCCCCTCACCATCCACTCTCATACAGACACCGAGTGTAGTGACCCCCCTCACAATCCACTCTCATACAGGTCACCGAGTGTAGTAACCCCCCTCACAATCCACTCTCATACAGGACCCCCTCACAATCCACTCTCATACAGGACACCGAATGTAGTAACCCCCCTCACCATCCACTTGCATACAGGACACCGAGTGTAGTGACCCCCCTCACAATCCACTCTCATACAGGACACCGAGTGTAGTGACCCCCCTCACAATCCACTCTCATACAGGACACTGAGTGTAGTAACCCCCCTCACCATCCACTCTCATACAGGACACCGAGTGTAGTAACCCCCCTCACAATCCACTCTCATACAGGACACCGAGTGTAGTAACCCCCCTCACCATCCACTCTCATACAGGACACCGAGTGTAGTGACCCCCCTCACTATCCACTCTCATACAGGACACCGAGTGTAGTGACCCCCCTCACAATCCACTCTCATACAGGACACCAAGTGTAGTAACCCCCCTCACCATCCACTCTCATACAGGACACCGAGTGTAGTGACCCCCCTCACCATCCACTCTCATACAGGACACCGAGTGTAGTGACCCCCCACACAATCCACTCTCATACAGGACACTGAGTGTAGTAACCCCCTTCACCATCCACTCTCATACAGGACACCGAGTGTAGTAACCCCCTCACCATCCACTCTCATACAGGACACCGAGTGTAGTGACCCCCCTCACAATCCACTCTCATACAGGACACCGAGTGTAGTGACCCCCCTCACCATCCACTCTCATACAGGACACCGAGTGTAGTGACCCCCCTCACAATCCACTCTCATACAGGACACCGAGTGTAGTAACCCCCCTCACCAACCACTCTCATACAGGACACCGAGTGTAGTAACCCCCCTCACCATCCACTCTCATACAGGACACCGAGTGTAGTGACCCCCCTCACAATCCACTCTCATACAGGACACCGAGTGTAGTAACCCCCCTCACCATCCACTCTCATACAGGACACGGAGTGTAGTGACCCCCCTCACCATCCACTATCATACAGGACACCGAGTGTAGTAACCCCCCCTCACCATCCACTCTCATACAGGACACCGAGTGTAGTAACCCCCCTCACAATCCACTCTCATACAGGACACCGAGTGTAGTGACCCCCCTCACCATCCACTCTCATACAGGACACCGAGTGTAGTGACCCCCCTCACAATCCACTCTGACCAGCAGAAAGGGGACTTACCGATACACAATCTTGGGTTCAGCCATATGCTAGAGGCAACATTTAAATAAATGTCTGAGTTAAACACTCATGCTGAGTGCAAATGCGAGATAACAGGGTGTAACTGAACTTCTCCGGTTAGTTTGATATAAAGGGTTTGCAATGGCGAAATAGGGGCAAGAACTTCCTGTTCAATACCAAACCAGGGAGGAGCTCTCTCTCTCACTGAACGCATAGTAATAAATCTTATAAAAATCTTGGGTAGGCCTTGCCCACCTTTGTCAATCGGCCTATGTAACTTATTGAAATGCAATCTGGGGTGTTTACCATTCCAAATGAAGGACATCGTTATGTCATCAAATTGCTTGAAATAAGAGCGAGACTGTAGCAGGTAGTTAACTTTTGGAATACAATTCATTTTAATAACATTAACCTTCCCAATCATTGATAAATGTAAAGTAGCCCACCTGTCCACATCGCTCGAAAAACTTTTTATTAAAGGGTCAAAATGAACTCTAACTAAATCAGACAAATTTGCTGGAAATAAAATACCCAAATACTTAATGCCCTGTTTGGGCCACTGCAAGGCCGGGCTGTTACTGGGCTGTTACTAGGCAGTATGCCGTCAGAGTCAAAGCTTCATATTTAGATCAAGTGACTTTGTATCCTGAGAACTTGGAAAAGGAATTAATCTGTGGGGGCAAGGCATAGATCTCTAGTAGGGTCAGATAATAAAAATCATAATAAAAATCATCTGCGTAAAGCAAAAGCGTATGCGCCACACCTCCCGCCATCACCCATGGAAAACCATCCTCCTTTCTTATCATGGCTGCTAATGGTTCCAGGGCAAGACAGAACAATAATGGGGCAAGAGTGCAACCCTGCCGGGTGCCCCTATCCAGAGTAAAATAAATGAAATTTATATTTTTGTTTGTACCGCTGCTACTGGTTGTCTATAAAGTAACTTAATCCAACCTTTAAATATACCCATATATTTCCAAAATCTTAAAAAGATAATCCCATTCTACCATTTCAAACACCTTTTCGGTGTCAAGTGAGATGGCAGTGACTGGAGTCTGATCATTCACACTGATCATATGATATTGATGAACCGCATAATGATATCAGAAGAGCTGCTGCCCCGAATAAACCCCACCTGATCTATATGTATAAGAGATGTCATAACTTAATCGGTTTGCCCAAATTTTTGACGAAATTTTTACATCTTGCTGGATCAGGGAAATTGGATGGTAACTTTTACACTTTCTTGGATCTTTGTCCTTTTTAAGAATCGGACTGATCCAGGCTTGTGTCATGGTTGGCGGAAGCTTTCCATTCTTTAATGATTCTGTATAAACTTCTAACAAAAGTGGAGCCAGTTCTGTAGCATAAGATCTAATAAATTAAGCGGCAAAACCACCTGGCCCCAGAGCCTAGGTGTAGGTAAGGTCTTAATTACCTCGCCAAGCTCCTCCAAAGTTATCATCATCAGAGTCATCAATTTATGGATTTCTAATGGCTCCACACATTTTCTAATATCTTCATCAGTAGATGAAGATGTGGAACTATAAAGATCAAGATAGAACACTTTAAAGGAATTATTAATATCAATGGCAGAGAAAGGTAGAAAAAGACTCTCTGCTTTATATATCTAGCAAAAAGTTTCCTTGCTTTGTCCCCTGACTCAAAGTTTGACTGTCTTGCCCTGAATAACCAAAACTCCACCTTCCACGACAAAATTGTATTATATCTGTATTTCAATCGGGTCAATTCTCTGAGGCCATCAGACGACATTCGGTGCTTCAGCTCTGCCTCGGCACTTTTAATATTCCCTTCCAAATCCACGAGTTCTTGTGCTTTGGATTTTTTGATGAATGAGGACCAGTTGGTCTCCATATAAACATTGATTTCAGTCTGTAACGTTTGTTGGAAATCAGGATTTTGCAAAAGGGAAATATTAAAGCGGCAACTATATGATTTCCTCTCTCCATATGTGGCAACACCTCTAAACTCATCAGGGTGTGATCTAAGACTAAGATATTTCCAATTGAGCAATCAACAACTGATTAAATGAGGGACTTAGATATAAAAAAAAAAATATTCTAGAATTAATCTTATGGACTGATGAAAAAATACCAGATGGGTTCAAAAGTCACCAAATATCTGTAAGACCAAGATTTTTACACATGCTGTGAAGCGTCAATGTTGGGGTTTACACACTTTTGCTTCACTATGATCAAGGACAGAGTCCATCAAAAGTTTAAAGTCTCCTCCCAATATTATATCATGAGGGGTGCTAGTGGCTTGCAACATCCCTTCAAGATCTATAAAAAAGCCATGATCATCAAAGTTAAGTGCGTTACTGGATTTCTGCTAAAACAATAATGACTGTTCCTAATTCATCTTTAATCTGTTAGAGGCATTTGAATTGTAGATGTTTATTTATCAATATAATGACTCCCCAGCTTTTTCAGCTTCCTGCGGAGAAAGATGCATTTCTTGAAGAAACACTCTATCATATTTCTTATACTTAAGAAAATAAATAACCTTCCTTCTTTTTATGGGATGCCCCAACACATTCACATTTCATGTTGAGAGAGACAATCCACTAATATTAACATTTGACATTTTTTTAAAATAGAAAAGAATTGTGTCAATTGTATTTCGAAAAACATGCTTATAAACCCTGCACACGACAGTGCCAAACGGTCTCCATCCCTCTAAACTCATAATATAAATAATAAACCTCATAATTACATAACAGAAAATACTTTGTAAAACAAACCCCAGCCAATAGACAGAATAAGCACAAAGAATGTGTAGATTAATTCACAGAATTGTCTCGAAGGTGTGTTCCTCCACAAAACAAATTCCAGTGTCCATAAAACCTTTCAGTGTCCTCGGACAGACAGACAAGTGTTCAGTGAGCCGGCTGTTTATGAGTGCAGCAGATGATTGAATCATTCCAATGTCCCACAAAAATACTCCACAAAACAAACTCCAGCCAACAGGAGGCATAAGCACAAAGAATGAACAGATTCATCCAAAACTGTCCCAAAGCTATGTTATTCCGCAAAACAAGCAGTCGCTAGGCTAAACCAGCACAAAAAGAAAAAATCAGGCATCCCAGTTCTTCGGATGGTCATGAGTGTATTGAGCGAGTCAAATTCACTTGGAGGCATCATAAAAAATACGCCATGACTTACTCAGTCTGTTAACTTTATAAAAGACATTCTTTGTGTGGGCATGTAGATATTTGCGTCTATTCTTAGTATTCACATAATGCTTACTTTTTATACTACTGCTGAATCAGTTATAATGCATTAATATTATGAACATCAGCTATGCTAATTATTTCCCATCTGCTTTTCTGCTGTTATCTCGGGACGCCAGTCCCGAGGTAAATAGCGTTCGTCAGCTCCAGTTTGTATCCAGCCTCTCACGGAGACTTCAGATGCCCCATCACCATGGACTACGATCTTGAAATGGGATACATAGACTAATTATTGCCAACAAAAGCCTTCATCAGCCAAACAAGGACAATTGCATCTAAGTGAACTTCTGGAATTTAATCAAGGATGGACTTCAAAGACACTGGTCACTAATCTTGCAGTTCAAACACAATCACTGTTTAAATACTGACCCTTAACACTTAATAAGTTTAATAATTTTTTAAATCATGTTTTTTAACTATAAATAATTCTTATTTACATTATTCATGATGTTAGCCAGAGGGGAACTGGCCCCCCACAGTGAGTCTGGTTTCTCCCAAGGTTATTTTTCTCCATTAACCATCATCTTTTGGAGTTTTGTGTTCCTTGCCACAGTCGCCTTCGGCTTGCTCACTGGGGTTATTAATACAATTATTATTTAATTATTTTTAAACACGATAAAGAATCATATCTTATCTAATTCCACAACAAGGCTCCAAACAAAAAATCAATTAAGGAGCCATTGGCTCCTATAGGGGGAAAAATAGGCGCCAAATATTTCAATTTTTAACTCCTTACATTCCTTTTCGTCCCGCAGCTCGCATGCAAGAAAAACTGCACGTGCTAACAGTGTAGTCTGTGGAGCATTCTTCGCAATTATGTGATCACGTGCATTTTTTATGCTTGTTACTGTCACCGTGTTTTCTCACAGTCTCTTTTTTGAAATGGTTAGTTCCTGCAATGAACTCCGTTTTCCCCGCTATTTCTTTGATATAAACTTTTGAAATGTATTTCGTGAATTGTAATGCAAATTTTAAAATCAAAGGGAGTAAATTTTTACAGTCGCCAATGGCGACCTTGACAGAAATTACACTCGCAAATAAATTTATTTGGTCGCAAATGCGACCATTTTTAGTCGCAGTTTGGAGCCCTGCACAAGGATGATGATTTATCGACTTTATAGACATTACAGTTTTATCGTCTGTTAATGCTGAACTTCTGTAAAGCTGCTTTGAAACGATGTGTGTTGTGAAAGGCGCTATACAAATAAATTGACTTAATTGACTGACTATTCATTCTCAATCTGGCCGGGAACTTCAATGTAAAAGCAATCTCCTGTCAATGCAAACATTTCTTGAAGGAGTGTTATTCCACAAAACAAACTCCAGCTGTTAGGCGGAACCAACACAAACAGAAAAAAATATGGTGCCCAGCTTTCTCAGACAGCCAAAAGTAAGCACAGCAAGTTAATTCACTCTGAAGCTACATGAGAAACACCAAATGGCCCATTGTTTCTATGAAGGACAGTGGTTGCTTGGGACATGTTAATACTTTGTGGCCATCCTTAATATCTATGCTTAGTTTGGCCAGAAACATCAGTGCAAAAGCAATCTTCCGTTGATGTCAGAGCCCTTTGCTCCTCACCTCACGCAACAGGAGATCTTTATCGGATGATCTCAGAAATGTGTCCAGAATTGATCGGAGCCTGTCCCACTCAACAGATCAATGAGCCAGAACTCTGTGGGCTTGCTCGATTTCCTTATGGCCTGTTATGTCGAGCAGACTCGGGAAGAGCGCATCAAGGAATTTCACCATATCTCTGCCTTCTTCATGCTCAGGAATTCCAACAATCCGTATGTTATTTCATTGGCTCATATTTTCAAGATCTTCCAGTTTCTCCAAAATGCTTTCCACGTCTATCTTGGTCACTAGTGTATTAGCAGACAATTGTCTCTCCGATGACTCCAGATAATCGATCCATTCTCAGCATATGCCACTCTTATAACCAACTCAAGAGAATTTTGTTTCCATCATCGAAATCGATCTATGTATTACAGCAAGATCCTCCAAGTTAGCAACAACCTTTGTCAGCGTCACAGACATGTAGGATAGTTGACGCTGGATTTCTCCCACCGCACCATCCAAACCGAGTCCCTTGTCCGCAAGCCCGTTTACAAGTCTGCTGCTCACATGGCATCATATGACCTCCCGAGAAGACGAGTTTTTGAGTTACTGTTTTGCCACTGACGTTTTGTCAGTGGCAAAACACCAAAAACAGCTTTTGAGCTCCATTGAGTGCAGATGCGAACGTGTCTCCACCAACACAGCAAAACCCGACAAAATTTCACAATTCTCCAAATTAGCAGTGTATAAATGAAATCAAAGATTGGATGGCCAGAAATGTTCTTACGACAAAACAGAGGTACTAATTATTGGACCAAAACCTCTAAAAATAAGATTCTACAATATAATTTGACTCTGGATGGATGTTCTGTTACATCATCTTCAACAGCGAATAATTTGGTGTTATATTTGATACCAATCTGTCCTTTGAAAATCACATTTCCAATGTTTGTAGATCAGCATTCTTCCACCTCAGAAATATTGCTAAATTACAGCACATGCTCTCTTTTGCTGATGCCGAAAAACTAATTCATGCGTTCATGACCTCAAGACTACATTACTATAATGCATTACTGGGAGGATGTCCAGCAAGATCAATAAATAAACTTCAACTGGTTCAAAATGCAGCAGCCAGATTGCTGACGAGAACCAAGAAATATGATCATATTTGCCCCATTTTATCATCTTTACATTGTTACCTGTTAAATTCCGTATTAACTTAAATTCTGTAACTACATACAAAGCTTTGAATGTTTCCGCAGTACTTAAGTGACCTTCTACCACGCTATATTCATCACGTTCATCACGATCACACAATTCTGGCATGTTAATATTTCCTAGAAGCCAATACATAGTTCAGTCTTTTTTATATTAATCCAAAACATCCACCTTCTTCTGCCATTTCATTCCTCTGGTAAAAAAAAAAAAAAAAAAAAAAAATTATATATATATATATATTTGCACTGTATATAACAGATAACAGATTTATATTAGATTTGCACTACGTGTGTGTGTGTGTGTGTGTGTGTGTGTGTGTGTGTGTGTATGTACGTATGTGTATAATTATTTTTAATTTTTTAGATTTTATTATTATTATCTAATAATGCTGCTGTTTTTGTATTGTTGTGCAGAAGCTCCTGTCAACAAGACAAATTCATTGTATGTGTAAGCATACTTGGCAATAAAGCTGATTCTGATTCTGAATATCAAAATCCACAAAAGGAGGAAGATCCTTTTCATATTTGTCTCCTAAACTATGGAATAGTCTCCCTAACACTGTTCGGGACTCAGACACACTCCCTCAGTTTAAGTCTAGACTAAAGACTCATTTAGCCAGACATACATCTCATTTATCCTCCAACACACAATTAGGCTGCTTTAGTTGGGTTGCCGGACCAGAAACATTGATCATGATTTATAACTGCAATAAATTGAATGCCATCTGTGCTTATATTATTTTATTTGTTTCCCAGTCTCGACCTCGGGACTCCTATCCTGAGGTCACCAGAACCAGTTATTCTTGTTGCTGAGCAACATTCTGTTCACTGTTTACTGTCAGGGACTATTTCTCCTAGTGGAAGGATGACATAAAATAATTTTAATATAAAAAATTACATTTTAATAGACATTTGTGTTTTAATATTTTTTATTAAAATGTGACTGTTTAATAAAAGCAACGAGGCACTTGAAGCTGTTCAATATTGTGAATATAGTCACGACTGAAGGGGTTATTCCACTTCACATTGTGCCTAACCCTTCACAATATTCCACAGCCTCGGAATATTACTTATATCTTAAATAATCCCATTCAGAGTTCTCCACACTGATGATCCTGTCTGAGTTTATCTTTTTCTCTCTTTACACTGTATGTAGTAGTAACTCAGTTTAACACAAAAGTATATGAAAAATAATTCATTACATACAGTAACGGTTAATTGATGAACAGTTAAGAGATTTGACTTTTAAAAACTACTATTGAGAATGGTATATTTGCTGGTATAATACAAATTTTAACTACCATGAAGACCATAAAGCAAAGATTTAATTTTACTGATGGTTTTTTAGGGATGTAATTCTTTTTCAAATGATACAAATGTTAGGAATAAGAAGAAAAAAAAAATACTTCAAATGTTGCCAAATTTCTTCCAAAAGTGTTCGTAATGTTTCCATTTTTGGAAGTTGCACTGACAGTTAATATATTTTCTGTTGCCGTGACCGTTCAGAGCATCAGCTAATGTTTTGTGCTAATTTGACCCATTTTTAATGCATATGAAATGTTATTTAATTGGTTTAAGCAGACATTGCAATAGGGTTAAAAGCATGCAATGATTAGATTGAGGACTCACAATGTCTTGACAACCTCATAACAACACACATTATCACAGTCAATAACACTAATTTTCTTCAGGACATGTATGAATGTAGTTTGGTCTTGTTCCTGTTGAGGACTAATGCATGAAGTCAAATCAAACATAATTAGATGATCACACACATACGTATTTCATCTTGTTTATGGAGACTGTGCTGCAGAATGTGCATTAAAGTGTTTCTGTTTCAAGTGAAAATTGGAAGTTATAAAATTCTCTCTAACAAACTAATATAATGATTTTATTATTCAGGAAATCATGTCAGACTTATTGTGTTTGATGAAAGTGTGTTTGTAGAGAATCAAGAAACATTCTGCACACATTTCTCATGTCAATGCGAATTGAACATTCACATCGCTTTACATCCTGTTATTCATGTCGCTCTGCTGAATTATTTCACTAACATCCTCATCTGGGGGAATGTATAGACTGTGGATTTGTTTTGGATCAGCGCGTTCTTGTTCTGGGATCTTTGGGAATGTTGGGTGTGGAAAAGAGGTCAGTGGCAGAAACATGAGTCACATGAATAATCAGAGAGGATCAAACTTCCTAAAAGTTTCCAGCAGTCGAGTCCATCATCTTATTTCATTCTCTGAAAGTGTTTGAAGCACAAACAACACACATACTGCAGAGGTCATCGTGACGTGATAATTATAGCAACAGGAAGTTGTGTGAGTGAAACGTTGAATCCTTTAGTGCTTCCTGTCATGTGACTCTTCCTGTCCTGACGGGGTTTTCCATCATTATTTCAGAATGTATCAAGTTTGTGTTGTTTTTATGAGTCAGTAGACTCACTGTTTTAACTTGTTCTTCCTCTGATTGTTGGAGGATTTGAGCATTTGAGTGCTGCAGTGTTTATACACATTAGATTATTGTCATCATATATGACTCTGTAGTGCAGAACAGACATCATTCACTCACCCCAGTCTGTGAGACAAAATGTATTCTCATGTCAATAATGGTGCTTGTGGTATTTTGTGTCAATTTATCATGTTTGTATTTCATATACGTTTTGTAGTCTATTTCAGAGCTTCATCAGAGTAGAAGATTTTCAGTGAATAATGACTTAAATTTGGGTTTGTTCCTCACATAAACCTTTCATAGAAGACTTGAAATATAGTGCACTAATTTTAAGAACTACTGTTCTTTGTCATTTTGTTGCTCGACAGATTCTGTTCCCTTTTACTTTCATTACATGGAAACAAACACAAAAAAATTCAGCCTTAGTATTTCACAGAAAAAAGTCATATGGTTTGGAACAACATGAAAGTAAGTAAATGATGACAGAATTGGTGAAGTATTACAGAAACTGCTTTGAGTAAATATTTGCTATTATTATACGACTGTAAATATCTTTGAGATTAAAAATATCTAAAGAAACTCTTGTGGTTTTGCAGCTCTATTCGGACTGTATGTTTTAAAAGTGTGTTTCAGTGATGGCTGTAT
This sequence comes from Moxostoma hubbsi, assembly GCA_032164185.1. Lineage (NCBI taxonomy): Eukaryota > Metazoa > Chordata > Actinopteri > Cypriniformes > Catostomidae > Moxostoma > Moxostoma hubbsi. The sequence goes on from JAVLUX010000006.1 coordinate 55,821,279, forward strand.
TTATTTACATTTTGGCTCATTGTATAGAAGTCAGCGATTGCTCAGCAGCTCTTGAGACTTAACTGACACTCCAGAGAACTGAAAAGTGTTTAAACTATTCTCATGTGGATGAACGTCTAGGTTACGGATGTAACCTCCATTCCCTGATGGAGGGAAAGAGACGTGTGTCGAAGAAGCGACACTAGGGGTCTCTCTTGAACGCCGAATATACCTCGGATCTATGAAAAAAGACCAATGAGAAGTTGGCAGACAGAATTTGCATGTCCCGCCCCCGGACATACGGGTATTAATTTGGGTGAAATACGTCTGTTTCATTCAGGATTTTTCTGAGGAGCCGGAAATGGTCCGGCCACTACAGTGGCTCGGCTCAGCGACGTGGCCGGGAGGACACGTCGTCTCGTTCCCTCTATCAGGGAACGGAGGTTACATCCATAACCTAGACGTTCCCCGTCTGTTGCACACTTCGACGTTGTGTCGAAGAAGCGACACTAGGGGTCCAATTTAAATCACGCCATGTGTACGTGTTCTGCAGGTACTTGATGTGCCAAAACGACCAGCTGTATCAGACTGCACGTACCCCAATGCCCCACAAAATTGTCAGAATCCTTATAGTTACCCTAGACAGGGAAACAAGGCGACGCTTGCCAACCTGGGAACAGGCCGAGTCTAGCCGGGCCTCTTTTCTCTCTGTGTTTCTCGCATAGAGTCAACAGCTGGGGCCCTTACACGCACCGGGTAAAGTGTGTGTGTGTGTGTGTGTGAGTGTGTGTGTGTGTGTGAGTGTGTGTCGGTGTGTGTGTGTGTGAGTGTGTGTGTGTGTGTGTGTGAGTGTGAGTGTGTGTGTGAGTGTGTGTGTGTGTGTGAGTGTGTGTGTCGGTGTGTGTGTGTGTGTGAGTGTGTGTGTGTGTGTGTGTGTGTGTGAGTGTGTGTGTCGGTGTGTGTCGGTGTGTGTGTGAGTGTGTGTGAGTGTGTGTGTGTGTGTATGTGTGTGAGTGTGTGTGTGTGTGTGTGTGTGTGTGAGTGTGTGTGTCGGTGTGTGTGTGTCGGTGTGTGTGAGTGTGTGTGTGTGTGTGTGTGTGTGTCAGTGTGTGTGTGTGTGTGCGTGTGTGTCGGTGTGTGTGTGTGTGTGTGTGTATGTGTGTGTGTGTGTGTGTGTGTGTGTGTGTCAGTGTGTGTGTGTGTGCGTGTATGTGTGTCAGTGTGTGTGTGTGTGTGTGTGTGTGTGTGTGTGTGTGTATACGTGTATGTGTGTGTGTGTGTATACGTGTATGTGTGTGTATGTGTGTGTGTGTGTATACGTGTATGTGTGTGTGTGTGTGTATGTGTGTGTGTGTGTGTGTGTGTGTGTGTGTGTGTGTGTGTCAGCGTTCTGTTCATTGTCATTCTGTGTTTTGTTTAGTTCTCTGTTCCACATGTTTTGTGTGAGCAGTTCTCATACATTTACTGTTGAGTCACAGTTTAATAATATCCTCAGCTAACCCTAATATTCAAATCACGTATCATTCCAACTTATACTTAATCTATACTACAATTAATAATAATGAAATAACTGTCTGGCATCTAATCAAGTCCCTGGAGTTGTTATATTTACTATTTAGTGATTGAATGGCTGGATGTCCGAGTGGTGTCTGGAGAATAGAATAGGATTTATAGACAATTGGAAGAGTTTTTGGGGTAGACCTGACCTACAAAAGAGAGACGGACTCCATCCCTCCAGGGAAGGTGCCGCTCTCCTCTCTAGTAATTTGGCTCATAGTCTTAATAATGATAGTATTTGACTCACTGGGACCCAGGTCAGGAAGCAGACAAACTGGCTAATCCAAACGTCTGTTAGCTGCCTTGAGACATCACACAGATCACATAAACTACAACACATAGAGACTGTATCACCTAGATATCATATAGAGACTGTGTCTGTTCCCCGAACTACCAACCACAAACCGCTCACTAAATCATTATAAAAATTAGAAAAAAAAAATTATTATCCACTACTAGTGGAGTGGTAGTGGCGTAGTGGGCTAAAGCACTGCACTGCTAAGCAGAAGGTTGTTGGTTCAATCCCCACAGCCACCACCATTGTGTCCTTGAGTAAGGCACTTAACTCCAGATTGTCCCTGTAGTAAGGGCACTGTAAGTTGCTTTGGATAAAAGCGTCTGCCAAATGCGTAAATGTAAATAAATGTACTAAACATTAGATCTCTTTCTACCAAAGCACTATTTGTAAATTAAATTATTACAGATCATAGTTTGTATGCATTCTGTTTGACTGAGACCTGGCATAATCCGGATGAATATATTAGTTTAAATGAATCTACTCCAGATTATTGTTATAAACATGTGCCTCACCTGAAAGTCAAGTCATTTTTATTTGTATGAACACTTTTCACAACACACATCGTTTCACAGCAGCTTTACATTAAACTGTAATGTCTATAATGTCTTAGAGTCATCATTGTGTAGTTTAATTAAATACAATTGTGAATTGTGTATAAAAATAAGTAATTAAATAATAATTGTATTACATTAATATATTTACATTTACATTTATTCATTTGGCAGACACTTTTATCCAAAGCGACTTACAAAAGAGGAAAAACATAAGCGAATCATCTTAAGGAGACAGTGGTACGAAAAGTGCCATACTACAAAGTTTCACTATCATCACAATAGTATACAAAACCGATTTAAGTGCAACAAGAATTGTAAATTATTATTATTATTTTTTTTTAGCTTCACGGATTGAGTTGGGGAGGTCATTCCACCAACGTGGTGTGATAAAACTGAAAGTCCGGGAAAGTATTTTGGTGCCTCTTTGTTTTGGTACGACAAGGCGACGTTCCTTAGCCGACCGCAGGCTTCTGGTGGGAACGTAGCTCTGCATAGATGTTTTTAGGTATGCTGGAGCAGACCCAGTGACTGTTTTGTATTCCAGCATCAGGGCCTTGAATTATCGTATTATCATCCAGCAGCTTGTTCTTGAGAGATAGGCAGAGATCTGATTGAAAACTGCCCTTTCAAGTGTTTTTGCCATGAATGGGATGAGAGAGACTGGTCTGTAGTTTTCTATCTGTGTGGGGTTAAGTGCAGGTTTCTTCAGCAGCGGGGTTACTCTAGCCTGCTTAAATGTAGTGGGAAAAGTGCCTTCAAGAAGAGATGTGTTAATTATGTGTGTAAGTGCAGGTAGGATGGATGGAGAAATGGCCTGGAGAAGGTGTGATGAAATGGGGTCAAGAGAACAGGTGGTGGGGTGGTTGGAGTGGAGGAGTTTTGAGACCTCAGTGTCAGTTAAAGGAGAGAACATAGAGAAAGAAGAGTTGCATACAGGAGACGGGTATTTGACAGGGTGTGGTGCTGTGAATGTATTGCTGATGGCTGTAACCTTCTTAGTAAAAAATGTGGCGAAGATATCTGCTCTAAGTGATGTGTCAGGTGGTGGAGGGGGAGGGCAGAGAAGTGTGTTAAATGTTCTAAACAAGCTACGAGTGTCTGTGGTGCTGTTGATCTTGGTCTGGTAATATGAAGTTTTTGCTGCTTTAACGTTATCTGAAAAAGTTGCAAGCAGAAGCTGATATTTACCTAGATCTTTAGATTTCCACCATCTCCTCTCAGCTGCCCTGAGATCAGTCCGATGTTCACGAATGACGTCAGACAGCCAGGGGCTGGGTGGAGTAGTACATGCTGGTCTAGAGTAGAGAGGACAGATGTTGTCTAGACAGGTTGTTAAAGTAGAGCTAAGTGTGTCTGTGGCAGTTTTTACATCGAGCATGGAAAATATAATTATTGTGGGAAGAGAGGCAGAGACATCAGTGGATAGGTGAGAGGAAACCAAAGGTGGAGTCGGTTTTACTATGGATGGAAGAATCATGTTGAATTGAACAAAGTAATGATCAGAGACATGTAAAGGTGTAACAAGAATATTTGAGGTAATACAGTTACCAGACTCACTGTGGGGGCAGTTCCCCTCTGACTAACCCCACCCTAACCCTAAACCAGACTCGCCATGGGGGCCAGTTCCCCTCTGACTAACCCCACCCTAACCCTAAACCAGACTCGCCGTGGGGGCCAGTTCCCCTCTGACTAACCCCACCCTAACCCTAAACCAGACTCGCTGTGGGGGCAAGTTCCCCTCTGACTAACCCCACCCTAACCCTAAACCAGACTCGCCATGGGGGCCAGTTCCCCTCTGACTAACCCCACCCTAACCCTAAACCAGACTCGCCGTGGGGGCCAATTCCCCTCTGACTAACCCCACCCTAACCCTAAACCAGACTCGCCATGGGGGCCAGTTCCCCTCTGACTAACCCCACCCTAACCCTAAACCAGACTCACTGTGGGGGCCAGTTCCCCTCTGGCTAAGCCCACCCTAACCCTAAACCAGACTCGCTGTGGGGACCAGTTCCCTCTGGCTAACCTCATCCTAACCCTAAACCAGACTAGCTGTGGGGGCCAGTTCCCCTCTGACTAACCCCACCCTAACCCTAAACCAGACTCGCTGTGGGGGCCAGTTCCCCTTTGACTAACCCCACCCTAACCCTAAACCAGACTCACCGTGGGGGCCAGTTCTCCTCTGGCTAACCCCACCCTAACCCTAAACCAGACTCACCATGGGGACCAGTTCCCCTCTGACTAACCTCATCCTAACCCTAAACCAGACTCACCGTGGGGACCAGTTGCCTCTGGCTAACCCCACCCTAACCCTAAACCAGACTCACCGTGGGGACCAGTTCCCTCTGGCTAACCCCACCCTAACACTAAACCAGACTCGCTGTGGGGACCAGTTGCTTCTGGCTAACCCCACCCTAACCCTAAACCAGACTCACTGTGGGGACCAGTTGCCTCTGACTAACCCCACCCTAACCCTAAACCAGACTCACTGTGGGGACCAGTTCCCCTCTGACTAACCCCACCCTAACCCTAAACCAGACTCGCCATGGGGGCCAGTTCCCCTCTGACTAACCCCACCCTAACCCTAAACCAGACTCGCCGTGGGGGCCAATTCCCCTCTGACTAACCCCACCCTAACCCTAAACCAGACTCGCCATGGGGGCCAGTTCCCCTCTGACTAACCCCACCCTAACCCTAAACCAGACTCACTGTGGGGGCCAGTTCCCCTCTGGCTAAGCCCACCCTAACCCTAAACCAGACTCGCTGTGGGGACCAGTTCCCTCTGGCTAACCTCATCCTAACCCTAAACCAGACTAGCTGTGGGGGCCAGTTCCCCTCTGACTAACCCCACCCTAACCCTAAACCAGACTCGCTGTGGGGGCCAGTTCCCCTTTGACTAACCCCACCCTAACCCTAAACCAGACTCACCGTGGGGGCCAGTTCTCCTCTGGCTAACCCCACCCTAACCCTAAACCAGACTCACCATGGGGACCAGTTCCCCTCTGACTAACCTCATCCTAACCCTAAACCAGACTCACCGTGGGGACCAGTTGCCTCTGGCTAACCCCACCCTAACCCTAAACCAGACTCACTGTGGGGACCAGTTCCCTCTGGCTAACCCCACCCTAACACTAAACCAGACTCGCTGTGGGGACCAGTTGCTTCTGGCTAACCCCACCCTAACCCTAAACCAGACTCACTGTGGGGACCAGTTGCCTCTGACTAACCCCACCCTAACCCTAAACCAGACTCACTGTGGGGACCAGTTCCCCTCTGACTAACCCCACCCTAACCCTAAACCAGACTCGCTGTGGGGGCCAGTTCCCCTCTGACCAACATCATGAATATAATGACAATATTACTTATGTATAGTTAAAGTCATGCTTTAACATTATTAAACTAAGTAAGTGTAAAGGGTCAGTGTTTAAACATCGATTGTGTATGAACTGTAAGATTAATGAATGTCTTTGAAGTTCATCCTGGATTAACTGCAGAAGTTCACATTGATGCAATTGTCCTTGTTAATTGGCTGATGAAGCTTTTGTTGGCAAATAATTGATAGTCTATATATTACATTTCAAGATTGTAGTCCATCAATAGACCAAGGTGATGCAGGCAGAGATCAGTGAGGTGCATCACAGTTCAACCAGCAGGTAATTTTGGTGAGGTTCGGTGTGGTCTATCCTAAATCCAAGGTTCAGACAATGGCATATGAAGTATCTGATGTCTTATGGTTGGAGTTGGCATCAGTTCATCCCCTTAAGTCCATCATAATAAACTGAAGTGATGTTTGGCTGGCACCAGCTGCATTCATTTACGGACATGTCCGTCGTGTGTGTGTTTGTGTCCTTTGGTTTAAGTTTATAAATTAAAATATGCTTTATATTGTCAAGACGGTTCTCACCTCCTCTTTTCCAATGAACTACTTTACAGCTCATTATTATTTTTTCTGTTTGTTTTGTTTGGAGGGGTGTTCAGGGTTTTATTGTTGCACTAATGCTGAAATATGGTCTTTATAATTTTGTCTTTGACACACAATCTATATTTTCTCATATGTCAAAATGTCAAATGTCACTATGAGTGGATTATTTCTCTCCATGTGGAATATGAATGGTTTGGGGCACCCAACATCCTTGATCATAGTGAAGAAAAAGTGTGTAAGCCCCCTAGAGAAAATCATTCCCTCAGTAAAATCTGCTGGTAGTGAAATATTTACCTCGGTCATTGATATTAATAATGCTTTTAAAGAATTCTATCTTGATCTTTATAGTTCCACCTCTTTGTCTACTGATGAAGATATTATAAACTTTGTGGAATCATTAGAACTCCCTAAACTGATGACTGAGCAAAAAAATATTCTCTTGATTCTGAGATAACCTTGGAGGAGCTTGGCGAGGTAATTAAGGCCTTACCTACGCCTAGGCTCTGGGGCCAGGTGGTTTTGCCGCTTAATTTTTTAGATCTTATGCTACAGAACTGGCTCCACTTTTGTTAGAAGTTTATACAGAATTATTAAAGAAAATAAAGCTTCCTCCAACCATGACACAAGCCTGGATCAGTCCGATTCTTAAAAAGGACAAAGATCCAAGAGAGTGTAAAAGTTACCATCCAATTTCCCTGATCCAGCAAGATGTAAAAAATCGATTAAGTAAAGTTATGACATCTCTTATACATATAGATCAGGTGGGGTTTATTCGGGGCAGCAGCTCTTCTGATATCATTAGGAGTTTCATCAATATCATGTGGTCAGTGGTGAATGATCAGACTCCAGTCACTGCCATCTCACTTGATGCTGAAAAGGTGTTTGATATGGTAGAATGGGATTATCTTTTTAAGATTTTTGAAATATATGGGTTCGGAAATGCTTTTATTGGATGGAATAAGTTACTTTATAGACACCCTGTAGCTGTGGTACAAACAAATGGATTAATTTCAGATTATTTTACTCTGGATAGGGGCAGTGGGTTGGGTTGCCCTCTTTCCCCATTATTGTTTTGTCTTGCCCTGGAACCATTAGCAGCCATGATAAGAAAGCAAGATGATTTTCCAGGTGTGATGGCGGGAGGTGTGGCACATAAACTTTTGATTTATACAGATGATATTTTATTATTCGTCTCTGACCCTACTAGAGATCTATGCCTTGCCTCCACAGAATTATTAATTCCTTTTCCAAGTTCTCGAGATACAAAGTCAATTGGTCTAAATCCGAAGCTTTGACTCTGACAGCGTACTACACAGTAACGGCTTTCCAGCTGGGCATCTTCCAGTGGCCCAAACAGGGCATTAAATATTTGGGCATTTTATTCCCAGCAAATTTGTGTGATTTAGTTAGAGCTAATATGATCCCGTGTTTTCATCTGTTGTTCATTTTAATTTTGGAATCAATGAAAATCGTTAATGACAAAAAAGAGCCACTGCCATACAATGTGTTCATGGTGACAAAAGAATGCATCCTACTGAAGAGGTTACAGTTAATGCGGATGAACAATTATATTTATTGAATGTGGGGGTGGTTGAGGGTTTGCCCGCTGAAATGGTTTTGGGTTGGACATGCCTGTGATAAGTGAACTATTTAATATGTCCATAGCTGTTCATATTGTTTCATGTGGGCTAAAGCTGGTTTGCAGCTTCTGCCAGACTTTGACAATAGTCTGATACAGGGCAGCTATAAACTTAAAAAACTTTAAACTTTAAAACAAGTCAGCAGTGCCAAGTAGAGAAGTATTTCGGTACTCCTGTGTCTGAGGTGTCTACTGAAGATCTGGAGGTCAGGGATTGGAAGTACCAGATAATAGTGCCCAATAACAAGTGGCCGATATAACATTGAAAGCCTTGTTTGACAAAGTATGTGATGGGAAAGAGCAAATCATGACAACGGAACTGAAATGTATATTATTGAGAAAGGGGTATTGTATGTTACCTGTGACGGTGTTGTTGTGGCTAAATGTTGCTGACCATTCATTCTACATCTTGCATATACCATACCATGATCAGGATATCTTGTACACCAAAAAACATACTTCTAAATCAGTTCCTGTTTCTACTGGCCTACCATGTACACCAGGGGTGTCAAACTTGGTTCCTGGAGGGCCACAGTCCAGCAGAGTTTAGCTACAACCCTAATTAAACACACCCTCCCTACACACCATGAAGGACCATAATGCTTGAGTGACTTGTTGGTACCTTTCCCTGCAGCCATACCAGTTCAAAATTCAACACAGAATGGGGAAGCAGAACATTACAGCTGAATTCATGATCCAATTGCTGTGCCTTGTCAATCCAGGAGAGGAGGGAGATAATGTGACCCGTGACAGCACTCAGACTTCTGTCCTTTACAAGACCTTTACACCATTACCTTCAAAATGCTGTTGTTAGCCAATCCCTTGGATGCACACTTTGCTTGGCATGACATCCCTGTTTCACAAACGCAAACATTCGTACTACACGTTCCATTTTCCCTCTGTTGTCTGCATTGCAAATAACCACACCACACACACCAGATAAATTCACACGACATCGTTAGTTACTTATTTGTACATAATTTGTATTCGTCTTGTGTTGTGAATGGTTTGCCATGTCACGTCTTCTGCGTCCAGACGTCCAGGGCTATGGTAACAGAGTGGGGCCAAACAGGATCGGCAGATCGCGGGTCCTCTTATTGAGGGTGTGCCCGCACTACACCTGCACAATTCCTCAGGTGGCTGGACTGTCCTGTGTTTCTGTGTTTTGTGGAAAGAGAAGTGTTTTTTCTGTAAATAAATGGATGCTTTTATTTATTATTTGAATAATACTTATATTTATATTATATGCCTAATAATATGTGATATAAACTTACCTTCAAGTAGAAGGGCGATGTTATTAACCCTAACCTGATAATTGAATAATCCGAGTAGGCGGGGCCTCGACTACATAAGCGTGGCTCACGCTCATTTGAAGTTGTGGAGCCAAAATGGTTTGTATCAATGTTTTTTGACCCTTATAGAAGGAGTTTAATTGCTAGCTGGTACTCTTCTGCCAAGTTCTGTAAATAGTTTGTATATACATTTATTTCTATGATACTTTTTTCCCTTTATTTTGTCTCTGGGAACTAGTTGTTAACAATGGACTACTGTAAATAAACATCTTTGTACTGACATGTTATTGAGTCTGATCCATCATTTCAATGTAAGAGCTTTACCATCACATCTCTTCACAAAACTAATACAAAAGAACTCTATATATGAATGTCTTATTTAGGTGAATGAAGTCAGTGAGTTTAAAGTGAGTCAGAATGATCTGATGTTTAAAAGTGAGACACACCCATTGGTTCACATAGAAACACATTTTGTGTCGTGACTCATTCACCGTGACCTCACTGCTAATGACTGAATACTGCCCAGCTGTCTGTAGCGCTCACATTTACACATTGTGGGTTTATAGTAAATTGTGTAGGTTAAAAAATAACTTTTGATATAGTCACTGGTAGGTCGAACATGTTCAAATGATTTTACTGTCCTACAAGATGTCCTGTGTGTAAACATACTGTTTAAATGTATACATAAAAATCCTCAGAATATTTTAAACTAAAACTCTGAATGAAATCCACTCATGAGAATCGACTGTCTTTAAGAAATCTCATTGATCAATCAATTAGAAACATCAGAATAACTGAAGAAGAGACTATACAAGACAAAAACATGATCTGATTTATTACTCATTCTGACAACACAATACAACACATATGACTTGAGATACACATGTGAAGTTTAATTAACATAAATCATCAAACAATAAGAACTGAACGAGTGTGAGCTGGAATTAAACAGAAATAAGAGAATTTAAAGGGAATAAGTTGATAAATTGAGCTTTACAGTGAAATGTTGCTGCCCTTCAGAATCCTTCAAATGAACCCAAAATTTTCCAATCCATCAACAAAAAGCAAAAGGCCATAAACTGTCCCACCAGAACGATTCTGTCATTTTATTTGACGAAATAAATCTCTTGCATGGAAAAACCAGTTGATGAGCAGCGATCAGAAGAGCATTCAGTGTGTAGGGCGACATGATGATCAAATAAATCCTGATTCTGATGTGTACCATCTCTGAAGAACTACAAGTGTTCAGAAACACACAACCATGAGCCGAGTCGAGTGTATAAAAAGACTGTCTTAAAGAGAAATCAATACATCCTCTTTACATATAGAGTTACCGGTGACTGACTGGGTAAAAAACAATATATGTAACGATTCATATAGAAACAAAAGTTTAATTGATGTTCAACATGAAGACATTAGATGTGTTTAATGTGTCCGTTCAGGAACACACAAGAGTGTTTTTCACACATGATTCTGAACACACCGAGACGAATGTGGATCCAGTTGAGAATGAGATTTCATTGCCAACATTTCTCTGAGGAGAAACTTGAAACAGATATACTGTGAACATCTGTGAAAAAACACTATTTTATGACAAACTTATTCAAAGTTTTTGTTTTGTTGGTCTTGAATGTTAACACTCCTACACTCTTGTTACAAATGTTCATATTGATCACTCCACAATGAGCCACAATGCTTTTAATAAGGACTTACACAGAGAACTAACACAGAAGAAACACACCGTTTTATTGTTACATAAACATTCATTAGACTGAAATGCATCAGAATGTGCTGATGTTTATTTCAACTGTGTAAATGGGTTAGTTGAACTATTTACATTTACAGTCATGACTGATGACATGAGAGAGTCTGGATGATCTTTTCAGGGGTCTGGAAAGAGATTTTGAGGATAAAATGCTCCGATCACTGATGACTCAAGTCTTGATGGCTGGATTATTTACTGTGTTTAATATTTATAATCATCTTGCACAAACTTTATGAGTCATTTTTGTCTCCAGCAGTTCATAACGTCATGCCAGACGACAGAAAACCACTTTGATGATGTTTACATGTAAACAAAGTCAGAGTAATGTTTGTTCTCGCAGGAGCTCTGAGTTTAAAACAAGATTCACTTTAAACAGATGTTTGAAAAGAATTTCTCATGTGGCTTTCTGTATATGGACACAGATCACAGGGCAATGAACACACACACACACACACACACACACACACACACACATGCACACACACACACGCACGCACACACGCGCACACACACTCCCTCACTCACTCGCTCACACTTGCTCAAACACGCTCACATGCTCACACGCACACTCACACACACAGTAATGACGTAGAGCTCTTAAATCAAATGTAAAATATAACAATAAATTGACTGTGTTTTATCACAACACTAAATATGTGGCAGTGAGTCAAATGAGTTGCGTTTGGCTTTAGTGCTAAATTATTCAATTTGTTGTCAGGCTGTCATTGTAAATATGAATATAAAAAAAATTCTTAATTGACTTGCAGGGTTAAATAAATGTTAGATACAAATAGAAACAATCAATAGAAACTGACTTTCTCAGTTCATTTCCATTTACTCATTTGGCAGACACGTTTATCCAAAGCGACATACAAAAGAGAAATAATGCATGCGATTCATCTTATGGAGAGAGTATTACAAAAAGTGATGCATTACAATGTTTCCATTGCATCAGAATGATAGTATTCAAGACAGACTAAAGTGCAACAACAATAATATATATGTATATAGGTATATATATGTATATATAGTATATAGGCAAGAAGATCAATTGCAAACCAAGGAGATTGTACTGTAGTGGTTCAGCTTGTCGAATTTGCCAAACAACGGTGTCATGTCCTGGTGCTACAGTACATCAAACATGTTGTTTTAATCCTAACCGGATTTGTGATACAGAAACAGCAGCCGACACTGAACATGACATGCACAGAAAGATGCTCATAAGTTATGAGTCATAAATATCAAAAAACAGCTTATTCCAAAACTAACAATTTAAGAAACCTACGATAAGATTATACTTATAATTATCTGCTCAAGCCACTAAATAATATTGAATTATATACATATATTGTAAAACCAGATGTCCAGTTCCTCTCAAGAGTTTTTTTTCTCCATTAAATAACACTGAAAGGAGTTTTTCCTTCCTCCACTCACTAGATTGTTCACAGGGGGCTTTCAGACAACAAGGCATGATTTTATATAAAGCTATATAAATATAAAGATACTATATGTATTGTGAAAGTGCTATCAAATATAAATTACTATAGAGTGTAGACAAACTTATTTTCCCAAGAAAAAGTGTTCATATTAGATTTCTCAACTATCAATCAAAATAAATGCAGTTATGTTGTTTAAGATACTTAGTGCTCTGTTTTTTGTTGCCAATGTCAGACACTTTTGTGGCATTTATGATTTAAAAGACATTTATGGGTGCTTGTATCGTATTGTATAGTATCATGAGGCTATGCATCGTGTCATATTGTATCGTGAAATTGGTGTATTGTTACATGCCAAATATATATATATATATATATATATAAATATTTATGGGTGACTGGTTAATTCCTCATGAAAAAGGTGTATTTTTAGTCATTTTTTGAAGACAGAGAGTGAATCAGCTTCACGGATGGAGTTGGGAAGGTCATTCCACCAATGTGTACAATGAAGCCGAAAGTCCGGGAAAGTGTTTTGGTGCCTCTTTGTGTTGGTACAACAAGGCGACGTTCCTTAGCCGACCGCTTCTGGTGGGCGTGTCGCTCTGCAGAAATGATTTTAGGTATGCTGGAGCAGAACCAGTGACTGATCTGTATGCAGCATCAGAGCCTTGAATTTGATACGTGCATCAACCGGCAGCCAGTGGAGAGAGACGAGGAGTGGAGTAACGTGCTTTCTTTGGTTCATTAAAGACCAGACGTGCTGCTGCATTCTGGATCATGAAACAGGGTGTTCTGCAATGAGAGCGTTACAGTAGTCCAGTCTAGTTATGACAAGTGACTGAACAAGCAGTTGTGTGGCATGTTCAGAGAGGAAGGGTCTTATCTTCCTGATATTGTGAGTGTAAATCTACATGCTTTCTTTTGAGATGTGGTCTATGAAATTGACTTAGTTATCGATGGTTACCTCTAGATTTCTGACTGTTTTAGAAGGTGTTACTGTAGTTGAACCCAGCTGCACAGTGATGTTGTGTTCGAACGCAGGGTTGGCTGGAAAGACGAGGAGTTCAGTCTTCGCTTGGTTGAGTTGCAGGTGGTGTTTCTTCATCCAGGCCGAGATGTCTGCCAAACAAGTCTAGATTCGAGCAGTCACTGTGGTGTCGTTGGGCTGGAAAGACAAGTTGCGTGTCATTGGCATAGCAGTGGTAACAGAACCCATGTGCCTGAATGACGGGTCCCAGTGATGTTGTGTATATAGAGAAGAGAAGTGGCCCAAACACCGAACCCTGAGGTACCCCAGTAAGAAGACGATGTGGCTTGGACACCTCATCTTTCCAGGCTACCTTGAAGGACGTACCCGAGAGATGGGACTGAAACCAGTCAAGCACAGTTCCGTGATGACCAGCGAGGAGAGGGTGGCGAGAAGGATCTGTTGACTGTGTCAAAGACTGCAGAAAGGTCCAGCAGGATCAGGATGGATGATCTGGATTAAGCTTTCGCCTGTTTCAGTGTCTCAGTGACATACAGCAGGGCAGTCTAGGTGGAGTGTCACTTTTGAAGCCTGAATGTCATCCAGTAGCTTGTTGTGTGAGAGATAAGCAGAGCTTTGATTGAAGACTGCCCTTTCAATTGTTTTTGCCAAGAATGGGATAATAATTAGTTAGAGAAGTATTTTTGTAGTGTTGAGTCACTATTATGAGCAGATCCACATACAGTATATGACATAAGTGTAAAACTGAATGAGTGTAAAACTGTGTTGTAAATACTCTGTTTAAGTGTTAACTGGTGTTTGTGTATGCAAGAATGTGTTTGTGTAGTTTATGAGTTCTTTTATTCTGTATATTCATGAACATCTGAAGTCTCTCAGAAAGCTGGAAGATCCTCAATAAATGTGAATCTTGATTTGATCTGGTGTCCTGGGAAAGTGAAACAGCTGCACACACACACACACACACACACACACACACACACTCACTCTCTCTCACACACACACACACACACACACACACACACACACGGTTCATCTCCATCATCTGCTCTCTGCTCTCTGCCAGAGAATTTATGAAAAAAACAAGTCACAAAACAGATAAAAAAACACACACTCATACACACACACTCACACTCACACAGCACAAACACACACACACACTCATACACACACACACTCATATATACACACACACACACACACACACACACACACACACACAATCACACAATGATACACACACACTCACACAGCACAGACACACACACACAAACACACACAAATAAATAAACAAATAAATAAATAAACTAATAGATATATACAATACAAACAAATATAATAATAATAATAATCACATAACCATAAAGGACCCCTCCTCAAAGGTCGCAAATCTTCCATTTCCGAGCAACAGTCCAGAAAAGAGGGTACACCAGCTGACCTCCAGCTCCTTCAAATTATCTACCTGGCGATCATGATATTGGTAAAGACCCAACTCTTTCTGAGTCTATTCCGCCTCATCACCCAAAATAAAGAGTCTGGGGCAAAATGAAAGCCGAGTGCCCAATACATCACACACCAGACTCGGAACCTTTACAAATCTCCTTGATCTCAGTACACAATATGGGCCAAAAGGTGGACATTCTGTAGTGGATTTACTTGTTCTCTGTACAGTGGACTCGTGAACACACACGCCTGTTTAATATTTTCTGTACAGTGGACTCGTGAACATGCCTGTTTAATGTTCTCTGTACAGTGGACTCGTGAACACACGCCTGTTTAATGTTCTCTGTACAGTGGACTCGTGAACACACATGCCTGTTTAATGTTCTCTGTACAGTGGACTCGTGAACACACATGCCTGTTTAATGTTCTCTGTACAGTGGACTCGTGAACACACACGCCTGTTTAATGTTCTCTGTACAGTGGACTCGTGAACACACATGCCTGTTTAATGTTCTCTGTACAGTGGACTCGTGAACACACATGCCTGTTTAATGTTCTCTGTACGGTAGACTCGTTCACACACGCCTGTTTAATGTTTTCTGTACAGTGGACTCGTGAACATGCCTGTTTAATGTTCTCTGTACAGTGGACTCGTGAACACACGCCTGTTTAATGTTCTCTGTACAGTGGACTCGTGAACACACATGCCTGTTTAATGTTCTCTGTACGGTAGACTCGTGAACACACGCCTGTTTAATGTTCTCTGTACGGTAGACTCGTGAACACACGCCTGTTTAATGTTTTCTGTACAGTGGACTCGTGAACACACATGCCTGTTTAATGTTCTCTGTACGGTAGACTCGTGAACACACGCCTGTTTAATGTTCTCTGTACGGTAGACTCGTGAACACACGCCTGTTTAATGTTTTCTGTACAGTGGACTCGTGAACACACATGCCTGTTTAATGTTCTCTGTACGGTAGACTCGTGAACACACGCCTGTTTAATGTTCTCTGTACGGTAGACTCGTGAACACACGCCTGTTTAATGTTCTCTGTACAGTGGACTCGTGAACACACATGCCTGTTTAATGTTCTCTGTACGGTAGACTCGTGAACACACGCCTGTTTAATGTTCTCTGTACAGTGGACTCGTGAACACACGCCTGTTTAATGTTTTCTGTACAGTGGACTCGTGAACACACATGCCTGTTTAATATTTTCTGTACAGTGGACTCGTGAACATGCCTGTTTAATGTTCTCTGTACAGTAGACTCGTGAACACACATGCCTGTTTAATGTTCTCTGTACAGTGGACTCGTGAACACACATGCCTGTTTAATGTTCTCTGTACGGTAGACTCGTGAACATGCCTGTTTAATGTTCTCTGTACGGTAGACTCGTGAACATGCCTGTTTAATGTTCTCTGTACGGTAGACTCGTGAACACACATGCCTGTTTAATGTTCTCTGTACAGTGGACTCGTGAACACACGCCTGTTTAATGTTCTCTGTACGGTAGACTCGTGAACACACGCCTGTTTAATGTTCTCTGTACGGTAGACTCGTGAACACACGCCTGTTTAATGTTCTCTGTACGGTAGACTCGTGAACACACATGCCTGTTTAATGTTCTCTGTACAGTGGACTCGTGAACACACATGCCTGTTTAATATTTTCTGTACAGTGGACTCGTGAACATGCCTGTTTAATGTTCTCTGTACAGTGGACTCGTGAACACACGCCTGTTTAATGTTCTCTGTACAGTGGACTCGTGAACACACATGCCTGTTTAATGTTCTCTGTACAGTGGACTCGTGAACACACATGCCTGTTTAATGTTCTCTGTACAGTGGACTCGTGAACACACACGCCTGTTTAATGTTCTCTGTACAGTGGACTCGTGAACACACATGCCTGTTTAATGTTCTCTGTACAGTGGACTCGTGAACACACATGCCTGTTTAATATTTTCTGTACAGTGGACTCGTGAACATGCCTGTTTAATGTTCTCTGTACAGTGGACTCGTGAACACACGCCTGTTTAATGTTCTCTGTACAGTGGACTCGTGAACACACATGCCTGTTTAATGTTCTCTGTACAGTGGACTCGTGAACACACATGCCTGTTTAATGTTCTCTGTACAGTGGACTCGTGAACACACATGCCTGTTTAATGTTCTCTGTACGGTAGACTCGTGAACATGCCTGTTTAATGTTCTCTGTACGGTAGACTCGTGAACACACATGCCTGTTTAATGTTCTCTGTACGGTAGACTCGTGAACATGCCTGTTTAATGTTCTCTGTACAGTGGACTCGTGAACACACATGCCTGTTTAATGTTCTCTGTACGGTAGACTCGTGAACACACATGCCTGTTTAATGTTCTCTGTACGGTAGACTCGTGAACATGCCTGTTTAATGTTCTCTGTACAGTGGACTCGTGAACACACATGCCTGTTTAATGTTCTCTGTACGGTAGACTCGTGAACATGCCTGTTTAATGTTCTCTGTACGGTAGACTCGTGAACACACATGCCTGTTTAATGTTCTCTGTACAGTGGACTCGTGAACACACATGCCTGTTTAATGTTCTCTGTACGGTAGACTCGTGAACACACACGCCTGTTTAATGTTCTCTGTACGGTAGACTCGTGAACACACATGCCTGTTTAATGTTCTCTGTACAGTGGACTCGTGAACATGCCTGTTTAATGTTCTCTGTACGGTAGACTCGTGAACACACATGCCTGTTTAATGTTCTCTGTACAGTGGACTCGTGAACACACATGCCTGTTTAATGTTCTCTGTACAGTGGACTCGTGAACACACATGCCTGTTTAATGTTTTCTGTACAGTGGACTCGTGAACACACATGCCTGTTTAATGTTCTCTGTACGGTAGACTCGTGAACATGCCTGTTTAATGTTCTCTGTACGGTAGACTCGTGAACACACATGCCTGTTTAATGTTCTCTGTACGGTAGACTCGTGAACATGCCTGTTTAATGTTCTCTGTACAGTGGACTCGTGAACACACATGCCTGTTTAATGTTCTCTGTACGGTAGACTCGTGAACATGCCTGTTTAATGTTCTCTGTACAGTGGACTCGTGAACACACATGCCTGTTTAATGTTCTCTGTACGGTAGACTCGTGAACATGCCTGTTTAATGTTCTCTGTACGGTAGACTCGTGAACACACATGCCTGTTTAATGTTCTCTGTACAGTGGACTCGTGAACACACATGCCTGTTTAATGTTCTCTGTACGGTAGACTCGTGAACATGCCTGTTTAATGTTCTCTGTACGGTAGACTCGTGAACACACATGCCTGTTTAATGTTCTCTGTACAGTGGACTCGTGAACATGCCTGTTTAATGTTCTCTGTACGGTAGACTCGTGAACACACATGCCTGTTTAATGTTCTCTGTACAGTGGACTCGTGAACACACATGCCTGTTTAATGTTCTCTGTACGGTAGACTCGTGAACACACGCCTGTTTAATGTTCTCTGTACGGTAGACTCGTGAACACACGCCTGTTTAATGTTTTCTGTACGGTGGACTCGTGAACACACGTCTGTTTAATGTTTTCTGTACGGTGGACTCGTGAACACACGCCTGTTTAATGTTCTCTGTACGGTAGACTCGTGAACACACATGCCTGTTTAATGTTCTCTGTACAGTGGACTCGTGAACACACATGCCTGTTTAATGTTCTCTGTACAGTGGACTCGTGAACACACATGCCTGTTTAATGTTCTCTGTACGGTAGACTCGTGAACACACACGCCTGTTTAATGTTTTCTGTACGGTGGACTCGTGAACACACACGCCTGTTTAATGTTCTCTGTACGGTAGACTCGTGAACATGCCTGTTTAATGTTCTCTGTACAGTGGACTCGTGAACACACATGCCTGTTTAATGTTCTCTGTACGGTAGACTCGTGAACATGCCTGTTTAATGTTCTCTGTACGGTAGACTCGTGAACACACATGCCTGTTTAATGTTCTCTGTACAGTGGACTCGTGAACACACATGCCTGTTTAATGTTCTCTGTACGGTAGACTCGTGAACATGCCTGTTTAATGTTCTCTGTACGGTAGACTCGTGAACACACATGCCTGTTTAATGTTCTCTGTACGGTAGACTCGTGAACACACATGCCTGTTTAATGTTCTCTGTACAGTGGACTCGTGAACACACATGCCTGTTTAATGTTCTCTGTACAGTGGACTCGTGAACACACATGCCTGTTTAATGTTTTCTGTACAGTGGACTCGTGAACACACATGCCTGTTTAATGTTCTCTGTACGGTAGACTCGTGAACATGCCTGTTTAATGTTCTCTGTACGGTAGACTCGTGAACACACATGCCTGTTTAATGTTCTCTGTACGGTAGACTCGTGAACATGCCTGTTTAATGTTCTCTGTACAGTGGACTCGTGAACACACATGCCTGTTTAATGTTCTCTGTACGGTAGACTCGTGAACATGCCTGTTTAATGTTCTCTGTACAGTGGACTCGTGAACACACATGCCTGTTTAATGTTCTCTGTACGGTAGACTCGTGAACATGCCTGTTTAATGTTCTCTGTACGGTAGACTCGTGAACACACATGCCTGTTTAATGTTCTCTGTACAGTGGACTCGTGAACACACATGCCTGTTTAATGTTCTCTGTACGGTAGACTCGTGAACATGCCTGTTTAATGTTCTCTGTACGGTAGACTCGTGAACACACATGCCTGTTTAATGTTCTCTGTACAGTGGACTCGTGAACATGCCTGTTTAATGTTCTCTGTACGGTAGACTCGTGAACACACATGCCTGTTTAATGTTCTCTGTACAGTGGACTCGTGAACACACATGCCTGTTTAATGTTCTCTGTACGGTAGACTCGTGAACACACGCCTGTTTAATGTTCTCTGTACGGTAGACTCGTGAACACACGCCTGTTTAATGTTTTCTGTACGGTGGACTCGTGAACACACGTCTGTTTAATGTTTTCTGTACGGTGGACTCGTGAACACACGCCTGTTTAATGTTCTCTGTACGGTAGACTCGTGAACACACATGCCTGTTTAATGTTCTCTGTACAGTGGACTCGTGAACACACATGCCTGTTTAATGTTCTCTGTACGGTAGACTCGTGAACACACACGCCTGTTTAATGTTTTCTGTACGGTGGACTCGTGAACACACACGCCTGTTTAATGTTCTCTGTACGGTAGACTCGTGAACATGCCTGTTTAATGTTCTCTGTACAGTGGACTCGTGAACACACATGCCTGTTTAATGTTCTCTGTACAGTGGACTCGTGAACACACATGCCTGTTTAATGTTCTCTGTACGGTAGACTCGTGAACACACACGCCTGTTTAATGTTTTCTGTACGGTGGACTCGTGAACACACACGCCTGTTTAATGTTCTCTGTACGGTAGACTCGTTCACACACGCCTGTTTAATGTTCTCTGTATGGTAGACTCATGAACACACACGCCTGTTTAATGTTCTCTGTACGGTAGACTCAGAGGTAAAAGTCTGCAGGTTTCAAAGTGTTTTGGATGTTTTACCCCTTCATCATGAACAGGAAGTGCCACTTTTACAACGGTCACGTTCACAACGACAGTTATTCGTCATTAATGTAAAAATTACAAAGAATATCAATTTAATATTACATGTTCTTCATTATTTTTTGTATTATTTTGTATAATAATGGTAACCCTAATCCTGAACTGTAATGTCTGATTTCAACAGTAAATTTATACTATTGCAAATATTAATTTACTGGATACGCATAAACTACTATAAATGTTTTTGTTTTTTTTTAAAGAATAGTTTAGAAAAATGTAATCCATGACAATACTATTTAGAACTTTACATATTTCAGTATTTATAATGTTTTAATCAGTGATAGTGAATATGTATCTGGCATGATTTTGTATGTCAATATTGCCCTCAGCTGGGCTGATTTTTAGTCCCACTCCATTCATGATGGGGTATTTTGCACTTTAAAAACAGTCCTTTTTCTTTAAGTTTCAGAAGTAAAGCAAAGGAAATGGTTTGCATATGTCAAAAGTAATAATAATAACTAAAAAAATCAAAATAATCTTTGATTCACAAACTGTTAAACAAAACCTGAATCATGAGAGTATCTAATAAAAATGAATTTCTTACACATTTATAATTTCAGGGTTTTTTTTTTGTTGTTGTTGTTTTTTTAAATATAGGATATAAATTCTGCTTTTTTTTTTATCTGATTAACTGATTTATTGAAGATTAATCAATCATAAGATAATAGTTGGTTTGCAGCCCATAAGTAATCCATAAGACTCCAGTGGTTTAAGTGTGGGTGATAAATAGATCAATATTTAAGTCCTTTTTTTACAATAAATCTCCACTTTCAAACAGCCCTTTTAAGTGCTCATCTCTAAGAGTTCTTTGTTTTTGCTGATTCACATATTTGTGCATATCGCCATCTACTGGGCAATGAGGAGACTTAAAAATAAAATAAAAAAGGACTTAAATATTCATATCATATCACTTCAGAAGACATGGATTAAATCACTGGAGTTTTATGTATTACTTTTATGCTGCCTTTATGTGCCTTTTGGAGCTTCAAAGTTCTGGTCAGCATTCACTTGTAATGGACCTACAGAGCTGAATTATTCTTCTATAAATCATTTGTGTTCTGCAGTCACACACATCTGGGACGACATGAGGGTGAATAAATGATGAGAGAATTCTCATTTTTGGGTAAACTGTCCCTTTAATATGATTTCAGCATTTCAAACAGAAACTGCAGCATAATTACAGATATAATATCTTATAATGGACAGATTGTTCGATACAGAAACTCATTTCACTGCAGGAGTGTTTGAAGACCATTTACGCTCTTTCCAATCTGAGGTTGATTTGCAAATGAGCTTTTCTGTAACGTCACTTCATTCAGTCACAATGGGAGCTCGATGGGAGATTCTCATCATATATAATGTGATATAAAATGGATGATAATAACTTGGATCAGTTAATGAGACTTATCAACAGCTCTTTTAGCTTTGAATTGTCCTGCTGAAAGTGTGTGAAGAAGTTCTGCTGATATTTTAGAGTTCCCTTTACAAAAAGCTTCACTATGATGCTGCGCTGAAGAGCGCTTTGGGAACACGTCTCAGTTGTGACCAGCTGTGAATATGTATGCAACACGTCAATGAACATTGACCGGAATTTATAGCCTCTGCCGATGTAATCATTGGACGCACCTGGTGCAGTGGCTATAAATAGATGCGTCACTGGTGCATCATCAGCCATTCTGTGCTGTGTGTTAACAAGAGCCTGTCAAACTTTCCTTCCTCTGTTAGGAGTTAGATTTTGTTAGGCAGTGCGCAGTGAACATTTTCTCCTTTCTATTTCCTCTTGCAAAAAAAGAAAAAAAAGGAAAAGAATGATTGATAAACAAAACAAGTGGTGTGTGTTCCCATGTTTACGCTCTACAGCTGAAACGGACACACACCAGTTTTTGTTTTGTGTGTTTGTGGAAGAGCATGCTGCTCTTGTGTTGGGGCGGGGCAGGTGCGAGCTTTGCGATCTGTTTACTCTTTCATCGTGGTGCTCTCGCATATATCTGGCTGAGGATCGAGAGACGGGTCTGTCCCTATCGCTCGCTCTCTCCCCAGATCCAGCTGATCCTTCTCGTAAGCCTGAAGCGCGCCTCGGTGTATCTTCGTTTCACGAGGGGGGCGCTGAACCTCTGTACATTCCACGCACAATAACAAAGCGGTTGAGAAATTACTTGAGGTGGTTACTTGGGCTGTGGCCAGACTAGAGCTAGACTGGCCACGCGAACAAGAGACTCTCCTCCCCACAAACGCTCCAAACTATAAGAATGACCTCCATAATGAGCTTTCTCGTTCATGAAGGAATCTTTTTACTTCCTGTGTCTTCATGCCCTCGATGTCGACATATTCGACTATCGTAGGTGCTTAGACACGAGGCTATTTGTTGATGCCGCCGGTAGAAGAGACACCTGCGAGCTATCTCTCGCCGGGCTCGGCATCTTCATTTAAAAAGTCCTCTCTCCCCTCAAAGCCTTGAGGATGACCTCCACTTTAGTGGGAAGGGCTTATCAAGCAGCTGGTCATTGCTCTGCACACAATGGCTGTATCACAGGCTTACCAGGCTGACCTGCTGGACGACGAGTGTGGGTGCTGCGCTAGACGAGCGAGCTTTTTCTGAGCTTCGTCGAGCCACAGATCTTTCTCTCTGCACGACCAAGCAAACAGCCCATGCTATTGGCCGGTCTATGTCTGCCTTGGTCAGCACAGAGAGGCACCTTTGGCTCAACCTTTCGGGCATCAAGGACAAGGATTTCTCCGATTTCGCCCACTGGCCTATTCGGAGACACCATGAGCAGGTTATCTCCAGGTTCCAGGAGGCGAAAAGCCACGAGGAAGCCTTCGGGCAGTTCCTCCCTCGCCGCACTCAGGGGCAGGTCCTTTGGCCACCCAGACCCGCCTCAGTCCTGTTAGAAGGGAGGCTCAAAAGCAAAGCGTGGCGAGTCGTGTTCCTCCTCCCAGGGATTGGGTACAGTCTCGTTGCCCTCGGCAGCCCCTAAAGCAAGACCTCAGGACCCTAATTTCTAAAAGAAGAAAACCCTGATGGTCTTGTGCCTAGTCTTGTGGGGTAGCTCCCCTCGGGATGGGGCGCGTGCTCTACTTCGCCCCTCCTGGTACCCCCGTGAAGCCTCTCCATTCCCGCCACCTTCGGTGTTTCGGGTGGTAGAGGCTCCCATCAAATAGTTTCGCTTCTCCCTGCATTTTTCCAGGACGCGAAACACTCGACACCCCCTCAACAGGAAGTGTTAAAAGATTAATACCTATCTCAGAGAACCTGGCAGCGTAGAAACTTCTGCCAGACATATATATTTTTTGTGGGTCCTAAGAACAGTAGGAAAGGGCTACAGAATTTAATTCACTTGCCTCCTTCCGTGTTTCAATGGCGTGGTTCCCACTACCGTAAACCGGATCAGTCATGTCTACTGTGAGAAGAAAAAAAAAACTGCAAAATCTCCTGGTTAAAGGGGCCATAGAATGTGTTCCCCTTCCAGAGAGAGAGTCAAATTATTACACCGAGTACTTCCTGGTTCCCATGGAGGGTGAGGGGTTGCGTCTGGCCTTAGATCTCAAAGCTCGAACTGCCCTGTCTGGGTGTTCAAGTCCAAGATCTGCCTATCAAGATGATCGTGTCACATGCCCAACATCACGTTTGACTGGTCACCATCGATTTTATGATGCACTTCTTTACTTCTTTGTTTAGAAGTTTTGCCACAACACAGGAAGTTCCTGAGGTTCACTTTCGGAAGCGAAGCTTTCCAGTATCGGGTTCTTCCATTCGGCCTAGCCCTCTTAACCCGCTGATCATAGTGCAGTTCCAGCGACTGGCAGTTCAGCACAGGGATAACGTCTTAGCTCATCTAGTTTCTCTGGGGTTGAGGCTCAATGCCAAGAAAGGCATCCTCTCTCCCACTCAGAACACTGTCTATCGGGTATGGAGTTCGATCACAATGCGGGCACAACTGTCTCCCGCTAGAATCGAGTCCATTCAGAATACCCTGAGCAAAATCAGGCTAAGTCAAGTTTGTACTAGGTCTCAGGTGTCCTCGGTAATCCCTCTGGACCGTCTGCACATGAGACCATTTTGTTGTGGCTCAAAGCCAGGGGATTTCTTCCAAGGGCCGAATCCCCTAGGCTGATGAGGGTTAAGCGCCGCGGGCTTCGTTCCCTTTTCATGTGGTTCAGACCCGTTTCTTACCTTGGGTCCCACTCTAGGTGCGTCTTGTTGTCGCAGGCTGCTAACGACAGACGCCTCCCTGGCGGGCTGGGTAGCGCCCTTAAGCGGTCGTCTGGCTTAAAGGGATAGGAGGGTCGTCAGTTCGGTTGTCACAGTAACTGTCTCGAGCTGATGGCTGTATTTCTGGCCCTGAAATACAGAGAGAATAGGAAAGAAAGAAAGTTCTGTGGACTGCCTAACGATTTCTATCTCCTAACAAAGAGAAGAAAGTTTTTTTTTTTTGCAGGTTTGTGAGACACACAGCACAGGATGCTCTGAAGAAAAAAAGATCTGACAAACACGCTGGTGACGCCTCTATTTATAGCCTGGTCACAGGTGCATCAAATGATTTCACCAACCGAGGCTATAAATTTCCGGACAATGTTTCATTGACGTGTTACACACATATTCACAGCTGCTCACAATGCAAGATTGTTCCCATAGCGCTTTTAGCAAGCGCAGCATCATAGTGAAGCTTTTTGTGAAGGGGTGTTTAAATGTCTATATGTGTAAGTGTATATATGGTGTTCTTTTTCCTTTTTGTATGTCGTGCAGAAATATTTCTTAGTCCTTTTCCCTGTACAACTGACATGTATTACATTGTACATGGAACAGATGGTCACTCAGAATATCTCTGATATAAAAGTTACGAACTGGAATTTTAGGGGGCTACGGAAGTTGACCAAAGTGAAAC
This sequence comes from Moxostoma hubbsi, assembly GCA_032164185.1. Lineage (NCBI taxonomy): Eukaryota > Metazoa > Chordata > Actinopteri > Cypriniformes > Catostomidae > Moxostoma > Moxostoma hubbsi. The sequence goes on from JAVLUX010000006.1 coordinate 55,846,670, forward strand.
AGATTATAAACAGGATCAAACAGCTCAAGTCAAAAATAATTTTTCTTCAAGAAACTCATCTGACAGTTTCTGATATTAAACCGATACAGAATAGATGGCCTGGTAGATTGATACATGCATCATACAATAATTATGCTAGAGGTGTACTTATTTTAATTGATAGAAGCATATTATAAAAACAATCCATGACCCAGCTGGGAGATTCGTCATTACACACGGCAACATCCTTTCCCTCACATTACATTTAGTTAGTATATATGGTCCAAATGAGGATAATCCTACATTTTTTGAATTTTTTTCCCTTACTATATGTAGTTTACAGGGCTTCTACATTATTGGAGAAGACTTTAATTGTACTTTACACCCGGAAATGGATCGCTCTACAGGTTGTGATACTTATAAGGCACAGACAAGAAAATTACTAAAGCAATATATAGATGATGTAAATTTGGTTGAAGTTTGGCGAGAGCAGAATCCCAGTAAAATAGAGTATTCTTGTCACTCAAGTATGCAACCCTTTTCCTCAGTCTGGAGTGGGGGGGGGGGGGGGGGGGGGTGTGGGGGCAACCAATATACCTCTCAGCAGTCTGAAATGTTCTTTGTAGTCTTCTGATATCCAATTTCGTAGCTGACCCGAACCACACAGTTATTGAAGTGCAGAAGACAGACTCAATGACTGCTGAGTAGAACTGTATCAGCAGCACCTGTGGCAGGTTGAACTTCCTCAGCTGATGAAGGAAATACAAAGGCCCTCTGCTGGGCCTTTTTCAATGTGTGTCTCCCACTTCAGGTCCTGTGAGATGGTAGTGCCCAGGAACCTGAATGACTCCACTGCTGGCACAGTGCTGTGGCACTGTAACTGAGTGTCAAAATAAAGTTCTTACCTTCACGAGTCTCTCATTAAAACACTACACTTACACCCAAATATGATCAATATCTGCCAGGAATAAAAACATCAGCTGTATTTCTGTAATAGAATATTTGTATTCAACACAAATGTGAACGGTCATAACCCTAAAGATCATTGTCCTCTAACGTTCTTCCAGTATTGTTGTGACTAATATGACGGAATATTTCATATATTTGATTTATTTGATCATTTGAATAAGAATTAACCACCATCAGAGAGTCTTGAGAGTCACAGATGAGCGTAAGCATCTTCACACATTTCAATTTAATGATAATAAAACATAATTCAAGTACTGAAATTACTACTGAAGTGAATAATAATTATACTTGTTTACAAACATACAGTAACAAGAAGTTAATTTATTTTTAACATGATCATTTCCATAAATCTATCTCTACACTCGACGCGGTGACGTCACATACCGTTACTACAGGAAATACACACAGAGGTGCATAAATGAGAACTTTTTATTTGAAATGTTTCTGTATTATTGTTATTTGAACACAGAGTAGATATAAATCACAATAACTCGTTTGGCAAGATGTCAGGATTCCTATCGCTCAAGACTATTAAATATGAAATATACTGTAATTCATATTTCCTAAATCAGTCAGACATGTTGAATAGTTTCCTGCCCCACAAAACTAAATGAATGGATGAATGATTGAATGAATGAATGAATGAATGCGGATTACTGAGAGTGAAATTCTCACTGCCAGAGTGTTTTTTAAACCACATTAATGTAGATTGGAAAAATAAAAACAATAACACTCAATATACAGTATATTAATCAAATATGTCAAAGATTGTGTTTATTTTGCGTTCAGCACAGTTTATCTTCAGAAAACAAGTGAATGATCTGCAACGTTCAGAGACAAACACAATTCTCAAGAACAAATGAAAGTCCTCATCAATGATAAAAATGAAGATTAAATGAATGATTAAATGCTCCTGAATGAGGAAATGTGTCAAACTGTTGAAAATGAAAGAGAAGCACGTCAAGTCTTCCAGAAGTTCGGGTTCTGCATCATTCGCCTCTGAAAGTTTTCATACCTAGAAAAAACAAAACATATCTATGAATAATTATGAAACAATATTCTTCTTCTTATTATTATTATTACACGGCTCTGGAATACTCCATTGTGATTGGCCAGTCATGCAGCAGTGTGATATTTCTGAATAAAGTGATTTCAGATTTATCTGGGTTTAGAAAGTCATCTTTCCTACTTCTCGTATCAGATCTCTAAAAGTAATCTAATAAAACAAATTTAACACAAATCAATATTTCATGTCTATATATTCATTTATTTGGTAAGTTGTGTAATAATCGGGATGATGACACAAGAGTCAGTGTCGACTGATTATTATTAGTAAACACACAAGATCAAGAGGTCAGTTGGTGTTTCTGTGATATTCAGAACGTTCTCTCACCATTTGAGGATGGAGCTCGCAGGAACGTACATCTCTGAAGGGTTTGGTGTCATCTGTGATTGTGACAGCGCAAACGAGGACGTGAAGTTGTACAAGCTCTCCAACATCTTCTGTGTGAACTGTCAATCAATAATGAAGACTTTCATTGTGGATCAGAATGTAAGAATCTGTTTGCTGGTTCAGTGTGAAGAACAGTAAAGGCCCTGATATACTTTGGTTCTTCGTTCAGGAGCTGAGCAACAGGATACAGTGTGTGAACATTCAGAGGAACATTTAAATATGAGTGTAATCTCATGAGGTCAGTAAAACCACTCCATGATGGGTTAAAGTAATATATATGCAGTAGATAATGTGATGTTATTTCATTGATTTATTTTGGCCAGATATTGTTGTAAATGATGTCACACCCGTTTTTGTGTGAAGTGTGCTTTTAGTGACATCACCGGTCCCGTGTACACCTCATCAGTCTCAGGTGACGCAAGTGTTCGGCATTTAATAAAGGTACAAACAGAGCCAAAAATGGGTTGTAATCCGATCACTCAAACCACATTCAGATGTGATCAGAAACGTGATCAAACGAATCAATAAACATTTGTGGACTGAAATCAGATTATTTCGAAACATTTATGATAAAAAGAGTTTGATGGTTCTGCTTTTATGATACCTTGTTTTGAAACAGTGATAACTACTTACATAACTTTCAAAAGAATATGAAAGTTATAAAAGCTCATTTATAGTGCTTTATATCTAAATTTCTCAGTCTGAAATAAAGTGCTAATTTGTATATAAACACTAATGTACACTAATGGACTATCACAACGAAGAAGAATAAAATCCACATTCTAACCATGTCTGTAACGATGCGTCTCGGGTGATCCGATCACATGTGGTCAGGCGAGACACATCGATGTTTACACCCGGTCACTCAAACGCAACGGATTTGGAGGGTCTCTCATGCCGACATACATCAGTCACTATGTCAGTGTGTTTTTGCATGATAAACACAAAACAAAGTCAGAAAAGACAAAAAGCATGAAAAAACCGATGTGCCATTTCTCCCAGATGAAATTTAATTTAAGCATAAATGCAAAATGTGAAGCAGAATTATCCATTATTTTGCTGATTACGTGTATTAAAGGAGCTTCAGGTGTTCGTGTTTGTCATCTGTGCTGATATCAGACACTAAAGATCAGTAAAACTCTCATGATGGTGTATGTATCCGCTTTTTAAACTTTTCATTTTAAAGCCGCCCATAACCGGCAAACTTTAAACTCTTGTTTTAGCGCAGCGGTTGATTGACAGGTGAGGGGTGGTGCTTCACTGCTGCCGGGACGCATACAGGAGGGATTAGAGTTTACACTTCAAATGTGACATGGTCACTTGCGTTTTGATCGCATGTGAACGGATCCCCCGAAACGCATCTTAATACGGGGACAAACAGACTGTAATATTGACTTCAAGCGATCGACACACTGAACAAAACTAGAACACATTATATTTAAAGGCATATCTGCGGTGTAAAGAGATGTTTTGTGCTGACAGTTTCAGTGATTATAGCATGAACATGCTGAACTCTGAGCACAGAAAGTTCAATCTGCCGTTGATCTGCAGGATTCTGACGTCACATTTAGTATCGGCTCGGCTCGCTTGGAACCTCGACTGAGGTGGTACAAAAAAAAGTATCAGGTACCAGGAACTATCCACAGTGGAAACCCCCCAAAAAGTGAGGAAGTGAGTCGAGTTGAGTCGAGTACCATGCAATGGAAAAGCCCCGTGATTATAATCAGAGCATTCTAGTATTGATGCATCACTCACTTTCTGTGATTACTTCTGCAATGTACACACTAGGAACTGTTCAAAAACTTTTATAGAAAGAACTGAAGCAGACAGTACTTTTAACTGTGGGTTACCACTTAAAAGACTTGTTAAAAATGACTAAATACAACAAATGTCTTTTGGTAAATAGCTAGTTAATGGCTTTAAAATAGCGACCATATCAGTGTTTCTCAACCCTGTTCCTGAAAGCCTCAACAATACACGCGTTCAAGGTCCAAAAGCCTAAAGTGGGTGTGTATCCAGAATGGGTCCTGTTGAGGCGTTCAGGAACAGATGTATTCCAGATGTATAGATAGAGACACTTTTGTTACCTGTGTAAATGAGTCCACTGTGGAAACAGTTGCATTAGACACCGGTGTTTGTTGTGCGAGCAGATCTAAAGCCTCCACAGAAACTCCGACCTGAGCTACTGATGGAGCCTGAGGAACCCCCATCATTCCAAACGGATGAGCTCCACCTTCACCTGAACAACAACACACATCATGAAGAGCAAATCTACAACCAGTCTGACATCATCATACAGTGATTCATGTGACTCTTACCAGCTTTCAGACCAGAGATCTTGAATATGGCACTGGGTTTCTCATTGGTGATGAAGCCCAACAGCTGCCACACCTGTCCCACAGAGGGATCAGGAAAAGAGAAGTACACAGCACCACCCATGCCCGCCGGGAAGGGCACTGTACCCAACATAAACACCACCACATGATTCACATTCTCATAGTCTGGTAAATTAAACACGAACTTATCAGTAGCGACCTGCTGCACATCCGTTTGCACCTGAAACAAACCAGATCAACATTCACTCAAGAAATATGAATAGATTTATATACAGCCATTAGATATAATACAATAAAGTACAACAGTCGACGTACTTTAAAAACATTATTTATATACAGCATGAGTAACGAAACTACACATGTGGAAATTAATATAATTGATTTAAAGCAAATTATTGTGTTCATCAGACTGATTTAAAGGGACAGTTCACCCAAAAGTGAAAATTCTCTGATCATTTATTCCCCCTCATGCCATCCCAGATGTGTGACTTTCTTCTACAGAACACAAAAGAAGATTTTTAGAAGAATATTTCAGCTCTGTAGGTCCATACAATGCAAGTGAATGGTGACCAGAACTTTGAAGCTCCAAAAAGCACATAAAGGCAGCACAAAAGTAATCCATAAGACTCCAGTGGTTTAATCCATGTCTTCTGAAGAGATCCAATACATTTTGGGTGAGAGAACACCAAAATATATCTCCTTTTCACTGTAAATCATGACATCTGCATTCTCCTTTGCGATCACTGTTTCTAGCTCGATTACATTACCCTGTACTTGACAAACGCTCAGAGATAGATTAAGCTATAGGAAGTGTAATCAACCTTGAAATCACGATCAAGGCGAGTGCTGATGTAAAGACTTATAGTAAAAAAATAGGGATGGGACGATACGGTTATCTCATGATTCAGTTTGATATACGATAAGAGGTTCACGATTCAATATATTCTTGATTCAAAATAACAACACTTCAATAACAAAATATTACAGAAAAAAAAAAAATTCTGAAAAATGTTTTGCAAAATGCTCATAATTTCTCATTAAAAATAAAGTTCTTTAATACAAAATATAAACGCTCAAACTTTAAATAATAAGAGTTTCTCTATAAGATCACATACAAACAAACCTTCAACACTAGTGCGATACATTCAGGCTGATCTGGTCACCATTCACTTGTACTGTATGGACCTACATGATCTACAGTGCATCCGGAAAGTATTCACAGCGCTTCACTTTTTCCACATTTTGTTATGTCTTATTCCAAAATTGATAAAATGAATTATTTTCCTCATAAATCTACAAACAATACCCCATAATAATAATAATAATAATAATAATAATAATAATGAGGAGAGCTGAGAAGATCATCAGGGTCTCTCTTCCCTCCATCAAAGACATTTACATAAAACACTGCATCAGCAAAGCCACCAGCATTGTGGACGACCCCACACACCCCTCACACAAACTCTTCACCCTCCTGCCGTCTGGCAAGAGGTACCGAAACATTCAGGCCCTCACGACCAGACTGTGTAACAGCTTCTTCCCCCAAACCATCAGACTCCTCAATACTCAGAGACTGGACTGACACACACACACACACACACACATACACACACACACACACACACACACGCACGCACACACACACACACACACACACACACACACACACACACCTGTACACCATCCAACTTTTGCAAACGTCCAGAGTTGCACTTTAATTACTGTCACTTTATAACTGTCTGCTACCTCAATAACTGCTGTGTGCATTGAACACTCTCTCATAGTATGTTACGTTTACATTTGGCATTTTTAGAAACTGTCATCTTTTTGCACTACTGTGCACTCGTCGGCACTGCACTGTCTCTCACTGTGTCTATTGTCCTGTTCATTGTTAGTAATTTATTGTACTGTCCTGTACTTTAAGCACACATTTGCACATGCACTTTATACAGGTATGTTATTTAGTCTGTGTAGTCTCATGTGGTTCTGTGTTTGTTCTATGTTGTTTTATGTAGCACATGGTCCTGGAGGAACCTTGTCTCGTTTCACTGTGTACTGAACTAACTGTATATGGTTGAAACGACAATAAAAACCACTTGACCTGACACTTGACTAATGACAACATGAAAGAAGTTTGTTTGAAATCTTTGCAAATTTATTTAAAATAAAAATAAAAATCACATGTACATAAGTATTCACACCCTTTGCATGACACTCAAAATTTCACTCAGGTGCGTCCTGTTTCCACTGATCATCCATGAGATGTTTCTACAACCTGATTGGAGTCCACCTGTGGCAACTTCAGTTGATTGGACATGATTTGGAAAGGCACACACCTGTCTATATAAGGTCCCACAGTGAACAGTGCATGTCACAGCACAAGACATGAAGTCTAAGGAATTGTCTGTAGATCTCCGAGACAGGATTGTATCGAGGCACAGATCTGGGGAAGGGTACGGAAACATTTCTGCAGCATTGAAGGTCCCAATGAGCACAGTGGCCTTCATCATCCGTAAATGGAAGAAGTTTGGAACCACCAGGACTCCTCCTAGAGCTAACTGCCAGGCCAAACTGAGCGATCGGGGGAGAAGGGCCTTAGTCAGGGAGGTGACCAAGCACCCAATGGTCACTCTGAAAGAGCTCCAGCGTTTCTCTGTGGAGAGAGGAGAACCTTCCAGAAGAACAACCATCTCTGCAGCACTCCACCAATCAGGCCTGTATGGTAGAGCGGCCAGACGGAAGCCACTCCTCAGTAAAAGGCACACGACAGCCCACCTGGAGTTTGTCAAAGGGCACCTGAAGGACTCTCAGAGCATGAGAAACAAAATTTTCTGGTCCGATGAAACAAAGATTGAACTCATTGGCCTGAATGGCAAGAGACAAGTCTGGAGGAAACCAGGCAGCGCTCATCACCTGGCCAATACCATCCCAACAGTGAAGCATGGTGGAGGCAGCATCATGCTGTGGGGATGTTTTTCAGCAGCAGGAACTGGGAGACTAGTCAGGATCGAGGGAAAGATGAATGCAGAAATGTACAGAGACATCCTTGATGAACACCTGTTCCAGAGCGCTCTGCACCTCAGACAGGGGCGAAGGTTCATCTTCCAACAAGACAACGACCCCTAAACACACAGCCAAGATAACAAAGATGTGGCTACGGGACAACTCTGGGAATGTCCTTGAGTGGCCCAGCCAGAGTCCGGACTTGAACCTGATTGAACATCTCTGGAGAGATCTGAAAATGGCTGTGCACCGATGCTCCCCATCCAACCTGATGGAGCTTGAGAGGTCCTGCAAAGAAGAATGGGAGAAACTGCCCAAAAATCGGTGTGCCAAGCTTGTAGCATCATACACAAAAAGACTTGAGGCTGTAATTGGTGCCAAAGGTGCTTCAACAAGTACTGAGCAAAGGCTGTGAATACTTATGTACATGTGCTTTTTTTTTAAATACATTTGCAAAGATTTCAAACAAACTTCTTTCACGTTGTCATTATGGGGTATTGTTTGTAGAATTGAGGAAAATTAGGAATTTAATCCATTATGGAATAAGGCTGTAACATAAAATGTGGAAAAAGTGAAGCGCTGTGAATACTTTCCGGATGCACTGTATTCTTCTAAAAATCTTAATTTGTGTTCTGCAGAAGAAAGAAAGTCACACATTTCTGAGATGACATGAGGGTCTGTAAATTATGACAGAATTTTCATTTTGGGGTGAACTGTCCTTTAACAACAGAAATATTATTTCTCTTTAAAAGAAGAATGAGGTTTTATTTGAGCTAAACTTGATGAAATGTCTAGGTTACGGATGTAACCTCCGTTCCCTGATGGAGGGAATGAGATGTTGTGTCGAAGAAGCGACACTAGGGGTCTCTCTTGAGTGCCGAATATGCCTCTGATCTATGAAAAAAGCCCAATGAGAAGTTGGGTTAGGGTTAGGGCCGCACTGATCCCAAGCTCAGGGGAAGCGAGCAAGCATGCCGGGGAGGCGGGTGGTTCGAGGGGGTTTACCTGGTGAAACGAAATCCGTCATTATCCCCAAATCGCCTTCATCACCCGCAGCGCCTGCCCAAATCCCGTAGAAAGGAGGTGAGGCTCGGGGGGGGGAGGCTGAAGTGGCTTTCTCTCATGACAAAAGAAAGCTGCGACTGCAATGTCGCCATGGCTATGTTCTCGCACTGAGAACATGAACCATTCATAAAACACTGCCTGTGTGTGATCGCAGCCCAGGCACGCGAAGCAGCTTTTATGAGGTGGGGAGAAATCTACCGCACCCAGAAACTACACAGGGGCAGAATGGCATCTTTATAAAGACGTGTCCTGAAAAGGACATTCAACGGCGCTGTGTATTCCTCTTTTTAAAGGAATATCACTCTTTTAATATGCTCTTGCACTGTCAAAGCGCCTAGGGGCAAGCTGCACTGCCGTGCAAGGAAGATGAAAGCCGCTGTAGTGTGCCGTAGATCCAATAGAAGAGAGCGTCAGAGGAACAGGAACGGGTTTGAGACTCGCAGCTCGCTGCAGTACAACCATCGGATCCGAAGAAAATTTCTGAATGAACACAGCGTATTTCCCCGCTTTTATACCCGTATGTCCGGGGGCGGGGTATGCAAATACTGGCTGCCAACTTCTCATTGGCCTTTTTTCATAGATCAGAGGCATATTCGGCACTCAAGAGAGACCCCTAGTGTCGATTCTTCGACACAACGTCGAAGTAAGCGACAGACGGGGAACTACATATAGATTTACACTGACAGCACACATTAATAAACATTAGTTATACAACATTATTAGAAACATATTTATGGGCATGCTGTGTAAATGTTTTATTTATGTTGTGTGGATGTTATATTTCTGTGTATGTTGTGTGGATGTTACATTTCTGTGTATGTTGTGTGGATGTTACATTTCTGTGTATGTTGTGTGGATGTTACATTTCTGTGTATGTTGTGTGGATGTTACATTTCTGTGGATGTTGTGTGGATGTTATATTTCTGTGTATGTTGTGTGGATGTTATATTTCTGTGTATGTTGTGTGGATGTTATATTATGTGTATGATGTGTGGATGTTATATTTCTGTGTGGATGTTACATTTCTGTGGATGATGTGTGGATGTTACATTTCTGTGTGGATGTTACATTTCTGTGGATGTTGTGTGGATGTTACATTTCTGTGTATGATGTGTGGATGTTATATTTCTGTGGATGATGTGTGGATGTTACATTTCTGTGGATGTTGTGTGGATGTTACATTTCTGTGGATGATGTGTGGATGTTACATTTCTGTGGATGATGTGTGGATGTTACATTTCTGTGGATGTTACATTTCTGTGGATGTTGTGTGGATGTTACATTTCTGTGGATGTTGTGTGGATGTTACATTTCTGTGGATGATGTGTGGATGTTACATTTCTGTGGATGATGTGTGGATGTTACATTTCTGTGGATGTTACATTTCTGTGGATGTTGTGTGGATGTTACATTTCTGTGGATGTTGTGTGGATGTTACATTTCTGTGGATGTTACATTTCTGTGGATGTTGTGTGGATGTTACATTTCTGTGGATGTTACATTTCTGTGGATGTTGTGTGGATGTTACATTTCTGTGTATGTTGTGTGGATGTTACATTTCTGTGGATGTTACATTTCTGTGGATGTTACATTTCTGTGGATGATGTGTGGATGTTACATTTCTGTGGATGTTACATTTCTGTGGATGTTGTGTGGATGTTACATTTCTGTGGATGTTGTGTGGATGTTACATTTCTGTGGATGTTGTGTGGATGTTACATTTCTGTGGATGTTACATTTCTGTGGATGTTGTGTGGATGTTACATTTCTGTGGATGTTACATTTCTGTGGATGTTGTGTGGATGTTACATTTCTGTGTATGTTGTGTGGATGTTACATTTCTGTGGATGTTGTGTGGATGTTACATTTCTGTGTATGATGTGTGGATGTTATATTTCTGTGGATGTTGTGTGGATGTTACATTTCTGTGGATGTTGTGTGGATGTTACATTTCTGTGTATGATGTGTGGATGTTACATTTCTGTGTATGTTGTGTGGATGTTACATTTCTGTGTATGTTGTGTGGATGTTACATTTCTGTGTATGTTGTGTGGATGTTACATTTCTGTGTATGATGTGTGGATGTTACATTTCTGTGTATGATGTGTGGATGTTACATTTCTGTGGATGTTGTGTGGATGTTACATTTCTGTGTATGATGTGTGGATGTTACATTTCTGTGTATGATGTGTGGATGTTACATTTCTGTGGATGTTGTGTGGATGTTACATTTCTGTGGATGTTGTGTGGATGTTACATTTCTGTGGATGTTGTGTGGATGTTACATTTCTGTGGATGATGTGTGGATGTTACATTTCTGTGGATGTTGTGTGGATGTTACATTTCTGTGGATGTTGTGTGGATGTTACATTTCTGTGGATGTTGTGTGGATGTTACATTTCTGTGGATGATGTGTGGATGTTACATTTCTGTGGATGTTGTGTGGATGTTACATTTCTGTGGATGTTGTGTGGATGTTACATTTCTGTGTATGTTGTGTGGATGTTATATTATGTATATGTTGTGTGGATGTTATATTATGTGTATGTTGTGTGGATGTTATATTATGTGTATGTTGTGTGGATGTTATATTATGTGTATGATGTGTGGATGTTATATTATGTGTATGTTGTGTGGATGTTATATTATGTATATGTTGTGTGGATGTTATATTATGTATATGTTGTGTGGATGTTACATTATGTATATGTTGTGTGGATGTTACATTTCTGTGTATGTTGTGTGGATGTTACATTTCTGTGTATGTTGTGTGGATGTTACATTTCTGTGGATGATGTGTGGATGTTACATTTCTGTGGATGTTGTGTGGATGTTATATTTCTGTGGATGATGTGTGGATGTTATATTTCTGTGTATGATGTGTGGATGTTATATTTCTGTGTATGATGTGTGGATGTTATATTTCTGTGGATGTTGTGTGGATGTTATATTTCTGTGTATGATGTGTGGATGTTATATTTCTGTGGATGTTGTGTGGATGTTATATTTCTGTGGATGTTGTGTGGATGTTATATTTCTGTGGATGATGTGTGGATGTTATATTATGTATATGTTGTGTGGATGTTATATTATGTATATGTTGTGTGGATGTTATATTTCTGTGTATGTTGTGTGGATGTTATATTTCTGTGGATGATGTGTGGATGTTATATTTCTGTGTATGATGTGTGGATGTTATATTTCTGTGGATGTTGTGTGGATGTTATATTTCTGTGGATGTTGTGTGGATGTTATATTTCTGTGTATGTTGTGTGGATGTTACATTTCTGTGTATGTTGTGTGGATGTTACATTTCTGTGTATGTTGTGTGGATGTTATATTTCTGTGGATGTTGTGTGGATGTTATATTTCTGTGGATGTTGTGTGGATGTTATATTTCTGTGGATGTTGTGTGGATGTTATATTTCTGTGGATGTTGTGTGGATGTTATATTTCTGTGGATGTTGTGTGGATGTTATATTTCTGTGGATGTTGTGTGGATGTTATATTTCTGTGTATGTTGTGTGGATGTTACATTTCTGTGTATGTTGTGTGGATGTTATATTTCTGTGGATGTTGTGTGGATGTTATATTTCTGTGGATGTTGTGTGGATGTTATATTTCTGTGTATGATGTGTGGATGTTATATTATGTATATGTTGTGTGGATGTTATATTATGTATATGTTGTGTGGATGTTATATTTCTGTGTATGTTGTGTGGATGTTATATTTCTGTGGATGTTGTGTGGATGTTATATTTCTGTGTATGATGTGTGGATGTTATATTTCTGTGGATGTTGTGTGGATGTTATATTTCTGTGGATGTTGTGTGGATGTTATATTTCTGTGGATGTTATATTTCTGTGTATGATGTGTGGATGTTATATTATGTATATGTTGTGTGGATGTTATATTTCTGTATATGTTGTGTGGATGTTATATTTCTGTGTATGATGTGTGGATGTTATATTTCTGTGTATGATGTGTGGATGTTATATTTCTGTGTATGTTGTGTGGATGTTATATTTCTGTGTATGTTGTGTGGATGTTATATTTCTGTGGATGTTGTGTGGATGTTATATTTCTGTGGATGTTGTGTGGATGTTATATTTCTGTGGATGTTGTGTGGATGTTATATTTCTGTGGATGTTGTGTGGATGTTATATTTCTGTGTATGATGTGTGGATGTTATATTTCTGTGTATGTTGTGTGGATGTTATATTTCTGTGGATGTTGTGTGGATGTTATATTTCTGTGGATGTTGTGTGGATGTTATATTTCTGTGGATGTTGTGTGGATGTTATATTTCTGTGGATGTTGTGTGGATGTTATATTTATGTGGATGTTATATTTCTGTGAATGATGTGTGGATGTTATATTATGTATATGTTGTGTGGATGTTATATTATGTATATGTTGTGTGGATGTTATATTTCTGTGTATGTTGTGTGGATGTTATATTTCTGTGTATGTTGTGTGGATGTTATATTTCTGTGTATGTTGTGTGGATGTTATATTATGTATATGTTGTGTGGATGTTATATTATGTATATGTTGTGTGGATGTTATATTTCTGTGTATGTTGTGTGGATGTTATATTTCTGTGTATGTTGTGTGGATGTTATATTTCTGTGGATGTTGTGTGGATGTTATATTTCTGTGGATGTTATATTTCTGTGTATGATGTGTGGATGTTATATTTCTGTGTATGTTGTGTGGATGTTATATTTCTGTGTATGTTGTGTGGATGTTATATTTCTGTGGATGTTGTGTGGATGTTATATTTATGTGGATGTTGTGTGGATGTTATATTTATGTGGATGTTATATTTCTGTGTATGATGTGTGGATGTTATATTTCTGTGTATGTTGTGTGGATGTTATATTTATGTGGATGTTGTGTGGATGTTATATTTCTGTGGATGTTGTGTGGATGTTATATTTCTGTGGATGTTGTGTGGATGTTATATTTCTGTGGATGTTGTGTGGATGTTATATTTCTGTGGATGTTGTGTGGATGTTATATTTATGTGGATGTTATATTTCTGTGTATGATGTGTGGATGTTATATTATGTATATGTTGTGTGGATGTTATATTTCTGTGTATGTTGTGTGGATGTTATATTATGTATATGTTGTGTGGATGTTATATTATGTATATGTTGTGTGGATGTTATATTATGTGTATGTTGTGTGGATGTTATATTTCTGTGTATGTTGTGTGGATGTTATATTATGTATATGTTGTGTGGATGTTATATTATGTATATGTTGTGTGGATGTTATATTATGTGTATGTTGTGTGGATGTTATATTTCTGTGTATGTTGTGTGGATGTTATATTATGTATATGTTGTGTGGATGTTATATTATGTATATGTTGTGTGGATGTTATATTATGTGTATGTTGTGTGGATGTTATATTTATGTGGATGTTGTGTGGATGTTATATTTCTGTGGATGTTATATTTCTGTGTATGATGTGTGGATGTTATATTTCTGTGTATGTTGTGTGGATGTTATATTTCTGTGTATGTTGTGTGGATGTTATATTTCTGTGGATGTTGTGTGGATGTTATATTTATGTGGATGTTGTGTGGATGTTATATTTATGTGGATGTTATATTTCTGTGTATGATGTGTGGATGTTATATTTCTGTGTATGTTGTGTGGATGTTATATTTCTGTGGATGTTGTGTGGATGTTATATTTCTGTGGATGTTGTGTGGATTTTATATTTCTGTGGATGTTGTGTGGATGTTATATTTCTGTGGATGTTGTGTGGATGTTATATTTATGTGGATGTTATATTTCTGTGTATGATGTGTGGATGTTATATTATGTATATGTTGTGTGGATGTTATATTATGTATATGTTGTGTGGATGTTATATTTCTGTGTATGTTGTGTGGATGTTATATTTCTGTGTATGTTGTGTGGATGTTATATTTCTGTGTATGATGTGTGGATGTTATATTTCTGTGTATGTTGTGTGGATGTTATATTTCTGTGTATGTTGTGTGGATGTTATATTTCTGTGTATGTTGTGTGGATGTTATATTATGTATATGTTGTGTGGATGTTATATTATGTATATGTTGTGTGGATGTTATATTTCTGTGTATGTTGTGTGGATGTTATATTTCTGTGGATGTTGTGTGGATGTTATATTTCTGTGGATGTTGTGTGGATGTTATATTTATGTGGATGTTGTGTGGATGTTATATTTCTGTGTATGATGTGTGGATGTTATATTTCTGTGTATGTTGTGTGGATGTTATATTTCTGTGTATGTTGTGTGGATGTTATATTTCTGTGTATGTTGTGTGGATGTTATATTTCTGTGTATGTTGTGTGGATGTTATATTTATGTGGATGTTGTGTGGATGTTATATTTATGTGGATGTTATATTTCTGTGTATGATGTGTGGATGTTATATTTCTGTGTATGTTGTGTGGATGTTACATTTCTGTGGATGTTATATTTCTGTGTATGTTGTGTGGATGTTACATTTCTTTGTATGTTGTGTGGATGTTATATTATGTGGATGTTGTGTGGATGTTATATTTCTGTGTATGTTGTGTGGATGTTATATTTATGTGGATGTTGTGTGGATGTTATATTTATGTGGATGTTATATTTCTGTGTATGATGTGTGGATGTTATATTTATGTGGATGTTGTGTGGATGTTATATTTATGTGGATGTTATATTTCTGTGTATGTTGTGTGGATGTTACATTTCTGTGGATGTTATATTTCTGTGTATGTTGTGTGGATGTTACATTTCTTTGTATGTTGTGTGGATGTTATATTATGTGGATGTTGTGTGGATGTTATATTTCTGTGTATGTTGTGTGGATGTTATATTTATGTGGATGTTATATTTCTGTGTATGATGTGTGGATGTTATATTATGTATATGTTGTGTGGATGTTATATTATGTATATGTTGTGTGGATGTTATATTTCTGTGTATGTTGTGTGGATGTTATATTTCTGTGTATGATGTGTGGATGTTATATTTCTGTGTATGTTGTGTGGATGTTATATTTCTGTGTATGTTGTGTGGATGTTATATTTCTGTGTATGTTGTGTGGATGTTATATTATGTATATGTTGTGTGGATGTTATATTATGTATATGTTGTGTGGATGTTATATTTCTGTGGATGTTGTGTGGATGTTATATTTCTGTGGATGTTGTGTGGATGTTATATTTCTGTGGATGTTGTGTGGATGTTATATTTCTGTGGATGTTGTGTGGATGTTATATTTCTGTGTATGATGTGTGGATGTTATATTTCTGTGTATGATGTGTGGATGTTATATTTCTGTGTATGTTGTGTGGATGTTATATTTCTGTGTATGTTGTGTGGATGTTATATTTCTGTGGATGTTGTGTGGATGTTATATTTATGTGGATGTTGTGTGGATGTTATATTTATGTGGATGTTATATTTCTGTGTATGATGTGTGGATGTTATATTTCTGTGTATGTTGTGTGGATGTTACATTTCTGTGGATGTTATATTTCTGTGTATGTTGTGTGGATGTTACATTTCTTTGTATGTTGTGTGGATGTTATATTATGTGGATGTTGTGTGGATGTTATATTTCTGTGTATGTTGTGTGGATGTTATATTTCTGTGTATGTTGTGTGGATGTTATATTTCTGTGTATGATGTGTGGATGTTATATTTCTGTGTATGTTGTGTGGATGTTACATTTCTGTGTATGTTGTGTGGATGTTACATTTCTGTGTATGTTGTGTGGATGTTACATTTCTGTGTATGTTGTGTGGATGTTACATTTCTGTGTATGTTGTGTGGATGTTATATTTCTGTGTATGTTGTGTGGATGTTATATTATGTGTATGATGTGTGGATGTTATATTTCTGTGTATGTTGTGTGGATGTTATATTATCTGTATGTTGTGTGGATGTTATATTTCTGTGTATGTTGTGTGGATGTTATATTTCTGTGGATGTTATATTTCTGTGTATGTTGTGTGGATGTTATATTATGTGTATGATGTGTGGATGTTATATTTCTGTGTATGATGTGTGGATGTTATATTTCTGTGTATGATGTGTGGATGTTATATTATGTGTATGATGTGTGGATGTTATATTTCTGTGTATGTTGTGTGGATGTTATATTATGTATATGTTGTGTGGATGTTATATTATGTGTATGTTGTGTGGATGTTATATTATGTGTATGATGTGTGGATGTTATATTTCTGTGTATGTTGTGTGGATGTTATATTATGTGTATGATGTGTGGATGTTATATTTCTGTGTATGATGTGTGGATGTTATATTTCTGTGTATGATGTGTGGATGTTATATTTCTGTGTATGTTGTGTGGATGTTATATTATGTGTATGTTGTGTGGATGTTATATTTCTGTGGATGTTGTGTGGATGTTATATTTCTGTGGATGTTGTGTGGATGTTATATTTCTGTGGATGTTGTGTGGATGTTATATTTCTGTGGATGTTGTGTGGATGTTATATTTCTGTGTATGTTGTGTGGATGTTATATTTCTGTGTATGTTGTGTGGATGTTATGCATTTATGTTCTGTGAATGTTCTCACCAGTCTTCCAGCGACTAAACAGCCGAACATCTTTACATTTACTGTAGAAACTCATTCGAGAAAAAAAGAGCCCCTGATCTTCCGAACACAGTTAACGCAGATAAATTTGTAGACACTTGGAAAAGTACAAAACTTTAACATCTCACATGATTCTCAATGCTAGAAACTTCCAAAAGCGCAACCTCTGACCCCGGAAACAAAACACAGCAGCGCTTCCACTGATTGGACGATCTGGCGCGGGCCACATGTGTTCTTTAAAAGTCCCTTTCATCGCGATGATTTAAACTCTTAAATAAGTAATACATATAATCGAAAGAGATTATTTAAAAACGTTCTCATTTTGAATAGTAGTATCTCCGATAAGATGCTGACCAATCAAGTTTCATATTAAGAATTTTAAGTTAAAAAGTTATTTAAAACGTTCGCCGTCGCTTCCACTATTACAAAAGATTAAGACCGCGCCCCTTCAAAGAAATCGACTAATCCGATTTTTAGTAAGACGGGCACAAAGCGTTTCTGATTGGTTAGACGGGCACAAAGCGTTTCTGATTGGTTAGACGGGCGCGGGCTGCTTATTTTACTTTGTTTGATGTTTTCTGATACTTACAACAGCTTTAAGGCATAATCTGTTAATAAAAATACAGAGTGAATGAGTGTTGGATTTAATTTAGCAACATCATAACAATATAACCGTTTAAAGAATGAAGAAATATAAAGGTTATAAAAATAGACTTTATTAAAGTCAGACAGTAAAACAGTAGCACAAAAACAAACGCAGATTGAAGATACATCTGATCAACCTCGAAAGCCAAAATAAAACAACAGATCCCGATCCGTTATTTCATTCCACAGTGAATTAATCAGCGCAGTCTGTCCCAGCGCCAGATAGATGCATCGTCACACACTGCGATGAGAATACTGCTGTCTCGACTGAAACTCGTCTGTCTGATGGCCGATGTGCATTTAGGAAGAGTAAGTGTGGTACACCTGAGGAGGAACACCGTACAGGGACGTAAATAAAACCAACAGAACAAAACTGTTGGATACAGAATGATGCTTGAAAAACACTGACTTGACTTTATGAGGATCTTCTACTTCTAGATCCCAAACGTAGAGCTTTCCGACTTGATTTCCCAGAGCGAGCATCTGAGAAATTGAAACACACTCTTCATTTCATGTGCTAAACAGACCGATGTTCTTCCATAAACTATTTCAGGACATCATCTGAGATCTACAAGTTGCCTACAGCTTATTGGCACATATGGACCAACAAGAACTTTGACACGTTTTTTTGATTTTATTTAATTTTGATTGATCCATATTGTCTATATATTCCAAGAAATTCTTTATACCTTTTGCCAGAAGTCCATCGAGAATCGCATGTACCAAATATCACACTGGCTGTAATCGAAGCGGCCGAGAATGGTCACATTCGACTCGTTTGGTTTGAAGTGATCAATATCGTCTTCCATTTTCCCAGGTTTCCAACACACTATGGCATTTTCACATGACTACAAGAGAAAGAAGACAGAGAAGTTATTAAATGATTGCATAAGTAATTAATAATGAGGTGTTAAAGTGTGTATTATGGTGATGCAGATTTTGTGCTTTAGTTGAAATGACCTTTGAGAGAATCAAATCTCCAAGCCAGCGAACGCAGTCCACATAGTTCCTGTGAATGTCTCGTGTGGAAAAGTCTGGGAAGTGAATCTTCTGAGACACAAAAGGCCTGAAAAACAAAGACTTCTTACAATCTGCACTGTCAGGTGCTTGAGTAAAGAGCAGGGCTCAATGCTAAGGATTTTTTCTACTAGACCGGTTGGGCCAGTGCTTTAGATTTTTACTGGCCGCACGCAATACAAGAATGACAAATAGCTATTTATACCATCATGGCTTTAAAAAATATGCACGGAGAGATGATGATGATGATGAGACATATGCACGGAGAGACAGGGATTTTCAATCCTATAGAAAGAAACCATTGATTTTGTGTTCCAATGTGTGGATTACCAATTTTCACCAACATGTAAAAACAGAAAATGTGGGGATTTCACACACTGAGAACACTGAATGTGTGGGGATACTTAAAATGTTGCACAAGACATTAAATCCCGCTACGAAATTCATTAAGTGGGTTTTTTTTTTCCTGCTATTTTCTACACATTGATAATAACTGCTGCTAAGACACTTGGAAAAGAGGGAGGACAGTGCTAGGAGAGTGCGCTCGGTGTCTGCACGATCTTGTGCACGCACGTGACTGTGCCTTGGCGCATCCAGTATATTATGCTCTCATGCACCTATGCAAGCTAAATATACTAGCGCTCGCTCCTCGGTTAGAGGACTTCATTCGCTTAGTGGAATTGTTGTGCTCTCTCACTTGTTGTTTGCACTAATGTTATAAATGCAGCACTGGCCCGATTGGGCAAGTAACCGTTCTAGCAACTGGCCCAAATCTCTCTCACACTGGCCCGGGTCATCGGACAGTCCTTATTGAGTTTATAAATGCTAACCGGTTGGTTTTGCTGGGGTTATACTCATATGACCCACGAATGGCTTTCTGCATCCTCTCAGAGTTGATTCTCCAGAGCTTCAGCGAATGATCCATTCCACACGACATGATCTTCTCACCCAGCAAGTCAAAATCCTACAAACACAAGAGGATTCAAGTCACTGCTCACTAATGTTGATGTCAATCTGATCAACCATTAAAATCAGCAAGCACAAGCGTTAAGAAACCGTGAAGCCACTTTAAACTCACTGCGCTCAAGACCTCGTCACGATGACCTTCAACACCTCCAAAAATGGCCACCAGTGTATCAGTCTGAATGTTCCACAGACGCAAGGCGTGATCTGATGTACCACACACGACACGTTAAAACAACAGAAACAGAAACAGCATTTGTATGTTAAGGAGACTGACTCACCTTTACTGACTGACAGCAAAAGGTTTGGATCCCTTGGATGAAATTTGAGTTCGTTGATGGCATTACCATGACCGACATAATGCTACACATGAAATAATGTCATCAGTGTAAATATGGGTGAAGAAAGAACCGACATACATGACTGCACTAATACAAAAATACTGTTTGCATCAAAAATGCAGTTTATTCATATTATGAACCCATTCTCACTTTGACACACTGCATTGTGATGTGGTTGATGATCCGAATGATGCCACGGGACCCGGCCACAGCGAGTAACGGATGACTAGTGCTGGTTTCAAAAGTCCAAGCACAAGTGTAAAAGTTTTCATCCGCCTAGTGAGTTTATAAATCAAGGGAATAACACCAAAACTACAGTGCCCATGTTTAAACAAACAGAATAAAAACCCAATGAGTGTTATTAAAGGATACATCTGCATCTACATATGACTGCAGGAGTCGAATCTCTCCTTGAGAATGACACTCGTATAGTGTGACCTGCAAGAACAACAAACATTAGACACTTATATTTGTGTTTATTGAATAAATTGAGCAGTTTTCCACTCACTCTGTTACTGCCGACGGTGGCAAACACCAGTGGATCTCCTTCTTTACTGTTCCAGTTAAACTGAACACCGAATAATGGCTGTCCATGATCCTCCTGTGTGTTATTATACATCAATCATCATCAGGACTCTTTCCAGACTATTTCAAACATAAACTCGTCAGACTTACCCTCAGACTGTTGACACACTTGAAGGAATATTTACATTTCTTAGACTTCCATTTGCCTTTACCCCAGCTTTTCCTGCCCGGGGCATTAGCGGTGTTGGTGGGGGTATCTGGCCGTTCTGTGTTCGTGCCACTTTCAACACTGACCGCATCATCCTGTAAACATAATTTACTCATAAATAATCAACATTTAAAAATGTTAGAAATACATTCATTACTTACACACACACACAGTTATATTCTCAATACTGAAACACGCAGTTACGCTATAATAATTATTATATAAATTACATGGAGATTGAGCTGATCATTTCTTAATAAACACACACGCGAAACTTTGATCATAAAACACATTAATACACACATCTCGATAATAAATACCGCGGAATATTGCGTTAAAGAGAAACTTCATTCACATTCACGTGTAGCGACACAAACAAACACTCGTATTAAACAGAAAGAGCGCGAAACACACATACATTATCGTCTCCAGACAGTTCCGGGTTACTGTTTTCATCGCTACTTAATTTCTGTTTTTTATTATTTGGCATTTCGTTTCCCGCCACAGCGTGACTTTCAGACATCTTAATCTTCCTCCTCATCTTCATGCAGCGACACACTTCTTCTTCTTCTTTTGTTTAAATGGCGGTTGGCAAACCAACTTAAAGGTGCATTGTCCGCCACCTACTGGATTGGAGTATGCAGCACTACTTGGTTGAATACACTTGGTTTAAAAAAAAAAAAAAAACTATATCTTTTTTACCAGTTCTGTATCTTTTAAAAATTGTAATACTTTATCCTGTATTATATAATGTGTTCCTTCTCCTAATATTTCCTTAAGTGAATAATTGCTTATACCCCTATCCTTTAGTGACTGGATTAATTCAAGTCTTTCTCTATTGTATGCTATACATTCTAGTAATATATGATTTACTGTTTCTGGATATCCACATTTATCGCAATTACCACTTTCGTGTTTACCTATTTTATGTAAACTTTGATTTAATGCTGTATGTCCAATACGTAATCTTGTCATTATCTTATCATTATCATATCCTTTTTCCTATTATTAACAGTTGTTCTTTCCACCCCACATTTCTTTGTATACTATACAGATGTCTTCCTCTTGTTTCACTGTCCCATATCCTCTGCCACCTCTTTTTTACTTCAGTCCCAATCAGCCCCTTAATTTCCACTTTACTCATCTTTACACTAATGTTAATCTCAGGATCTTTCAATGACTTCTTTTCCAGTTCATCTACTTCCTCATTTCCCTTTACTCCGATATGGGCTGGCACCCACAAAAAACTCACCCTTACACCTAAGTGCTTTATGATATATAATTCCTGTAATATTTCATTTAAAATATCTTGTCTTGCTAAAGATGTTCCACTTTCTAAACTTTGCAAAGCTGATAGTGAGTCTGTACATATCACACTACTATTAGGCTGCTTTCCTTCTATCCATTGTAAGGCTAATGATATGGCTATCGGTTCTGTTGTAAAAACAAATATATGATCTGTTACTCTCTTTGATATTTTAATATTGTACTGAGGAATATATACTGCAGCAGCTGCTCTACCTGTTTTTGGATCTTTTGATCCATCTGTGAATATTTGCGTCATGTTGTTGTATGTTTGATTTATGTATTGATGAACGATTACTTTTAATGGCAAATTATGTTCATTCTTGTGTATCTCATTGTGTATGAATAAGTCTATTTCTGGCATTGGATATAACCAAGGGTGTATAGAGGGAATTATGACAGAAGGAGCTACTTCTATCTCAGTTATACCCATTTCCTGTGCCTCCTTATTTGCTACCCAGCCAAAACTATTTATTCTTCCATACTCATACTCCCAACAGTTTTCTAGTACCTTTTTTAACTGGATGTCTTTCATCATGTCCTTTTACATTAATCCAGTATCTCATTCTTAACTTTCTCCTACGAACTTCTAGTGGCATTTCTCCCATCTCTACTTGAATTGATGGTACTGGAGATGTTTAAATGCTCCACAGCTGATCCTTAGAGCTTGAGTCTGAATTACCTCAATCTTTTTGAGCCATGTTTCTGATGCAGAACAGTATATCATACTACCATAATCTATTGCCGGTCTTATTAATGAGCTATATATTCTTCTTAAAGACTGTCTACTTGCTCCCCACTCAACCCCAGCCAAGCACCTCATTACATTAATTCCTTTTTTACATTTGTCTACAAGCTTTTGCATGTGAATACCAAATGTTAATATAGAGTCCATCCACATACCTAAAAATCTTACCATTTTAACTTGTTCCAATTCCTGACCATACATTTTTATACTTTAATGTTTTTTCTCCTTTTTGTGAAACAAATTACCTTAGTTTTTGCAATTGAGAACCGGAAACCCCACTCATTTGCCCAGTTTTCAACCTTATTTACTGCCCCCTGCAGACTTTTAACTACAAATATTTCATTTCCTCCCCTCTTCCATATTGCGCCATCATCTGCATACAGTGACCTCCCTGTTCCTGTGTCAATTTGTGAGTAAATATCATTAATCATAACGTTAAAAAAATATTGGACTACATACGCTACCTTGGGGAGTTCCATTTTCTATAGAATATATTTGTGAATATATTGTCCCAAATCTAACTTGTATTGTCCTATTCAATAAGAAATCCTTGATCCAATCATACATCATTCCTGTAATTCCCATTTTATCAAGTTTCATTAACAAACCCTCTTTCCACAACATATCGTAAGCCTTCTCTATATCGAAGAACACTCCAACTACTACCTCGCAGCGACACACTGCCGGAAAGCAAACCGTAAATTACCTCGCTGCTGCAAAATTCTACTGCTGCTGTAACACTCACGACAACAGAGGGAGACATTTCATTATTCATAATAAAATACAACAGAGACGAAAGTGAGATACAGTAATTATTTGTTAATGTAATAGAAATGTTTAGATACAATGGTAAGATATATATATATATATAAAATATATATTTTGTCTTTACAAAAAAGAATAACATATTTGTAATTAAATACAGCAAACTTGTGCTCATGTTTAAGTGTACAATTTGAAATAGAAACATGAATTTAAATAGAATTTTGCTATAACCTTTAACCTCATTCTATAGATTAATAAATAAATGCTAGAAACACACACGGTTATGCAATAAACACAATATTAAACACAAAAGAGCTTCGGTGAAATCAATATTTGTGAATCTTTTACATGGCCAGTGAAATAGTCCTGAATGTTTCCGCAATGCATTTAATTAGTGAAAAAGAAAACATGGTGACTTTACATAAATAAATATATATATATTGTTATTACTATTATTATTATTTTCTCAAAGTATTCACTAATAATCTCTGGTACTGTAGACCAGCTTTAATCACTCTGTAAACTAACACTTTCAGTTGTGTTAGTTGTGTTAGTGAGAGAATTAATAAAATCACATTGACATCAGGCTGGAAACAACATTAAAAACTTACATGAGAAACCATTTTCAAAAGTACACTTAAAACACTCTCATTTGCGCAAGTTTCGGTTGTCATGCTGTGTCAACCGAAACAACTGAGATTCCAGAACCACAATGAGGGTGCACACACACACACACACACACACACACACACACACACACACACACACACACTCTAACACACACACACACATTCACTCTCACTCTCACACACACACACTCTCACATACACACACACACACACTCACTCACTCTCTCTCTCACACACACACACACACATACACACACTCTAACACACACACACTCACTCTCTCTCACACACACACACACTCACTCACTCTCTCTCTATCACACACACACACACATTCACTCTCTCTCTCTCACACACACACTCTCACATACACACACACACTCACTCACTCTCTCTCTCACACACACACTCTAACACACACACACACACACACATATACACATTCACTCTCTCTCTCGCTCTCTCTCACACACACACACACACTCACTCACTCTCTCTCTCACACACACACTCTCACATACACACACACACACACACACACAATATCTGAAACAGAAACTTCATGAATGCAGAAGTTTACGGCTCATTAATTAAAGTTCTTTTTTTTCACTGCAAGTTTCCAAAAGTTTCATCAGTCTCAGCACTCAAAACACAATGATGAAAACTTCCGTGTGTTATATAAAGATATTAATTTCACTTTCCATTTTTAAATGGTCATTTTACAAATGGGATGCTTCCGTGTTTCTGCCATATTTACAGTGAAAACATGAATGAATTAGTTTGCCATGTTTCTTAAAGACCTTCTGATCTGTTTTTCTCAATTCATTTATGATGATTCTCTAATGTAACACACTTGAATCATGTCAAATAACAGAGAAATATAAAACAAGGACAGAAACCCCATGAGAGAATGACTGACAGGAAACAGATTCAAAGCAAACATCATTAATAGAAATACAATCATTACAAATATTGTAAGATCTTCTGATGTTTTTTCGTTATTTCTCGTGTACGGAGCAGGTGTGAGTTTTCTCATCTCAGTTTCTGCTTTAAATCTTCTGAAATCTGACACGAGTTTTACATCAATGAAACTCCTCTTGAGGAAACATTACAGATAATCTTTATTTGAGATTCAATTACAGTGAACAATTCAAACGTACAGAACATCAGATAAGTTCAAGAAAAACACGACATTCAATTCCTCCATCAATGAAATACACTTCAAACACTCTTTATGAATAACAGAATATCTCTTTCCCACACAATAAATACAGATAAAATCCCCTCACCATGAAAATATAATCAGTAATATCATATAAAGCTGTTAGAATCTCTCTGAAATCATGTTTGTGTCAGTTTATACAGAGTTTCACTGTTGGACTTCATTAGAATAATTAAAATAATTAAAGGAAAGATTTCAACAGCAATCATGTGATCTCACAAAGAGTTCATGAAAGAGGAACAAACGCTCGTCACGGATCTGGAATGTTCCGGTTAAACAGGTTTAAAGTTACAGATTAAACTTAAATTCAACATGTTTATTACAAACCAGCATGTTAAAAATATCTTCTGATAAAACACATTTAGAAAAAAATACTTATGTGACGATTATATAGAGATTAAAATTAGTAAATCTTTCCACATCAAACGCAACATTTCAGAGAACTAAATCTGATTCAAACCCGTTTCTTTCTTACATTTTATCTTCCTTCGTTCTTTCAAATCTGCATTTTAGATTTATTCCTCATAAACTTTCTCTGAATTGTTGCCCTCTCGTCCTTGTGCTGTCGACTACTCAATAGTGAACAATGATGAAACTGTTTCATAGAAACAACCGACATCTGCCTGACAGGCAAATGAATCTTTACAGACCGAACTGTCTGACTGACAGCGTTTCTTAAAGGAAGAATCGGACCGGCGCTCAAGAGCGGGAATGCCCTCCTCGACCCTTCAGGATCCGGCGCACCTGCAGAATTACACAAATAAAATGTGACCATGTTCAAATCGGTTTAAATGCTAATGAAACTTCATCTGTTGATCTGTTTCTCTCAGAGGTAAATATATCAGAAATATTAGTACCTGTTCTCCCAGCGCACCGTCGGGCACGAGTTGTGCGGGCTGCTCGTTCTCCAGATTTTTGGAACTCGGATCGGCTCCTCGTCGCAGCAGTAAACGAACCGCATCTGCTTGAGTTTGCCGACCCTGTAGAGCGCTCGCCATGTGCAGTGCCGTGTTCCCGTTAAATGACTGTCAATAACATCACAGAACGAGAAGTCACATGGTATGATAGTGTCCAGCTGTGCGTAATTAGAACTTTTACTAGTTACAATTTACACACTCCTAAATATGAGCATTACATCATTAAACTTAGATGAAGCATAATTATATGTTTAAACTAAATATCTGACCAAGAGTAACAGATGAAATAAAAATACAAACTGATTAAATGACATCAAAATCTCATCTTTTGTAAGACAGACTTCATGCAATTTATATGATGATTTACAGTTGAAGTCAAAGATTACATACACTTAAAATACACCAAATACATTTAAACTCAGTTTTTCACAATTCCTGATATTTAATCATAGAAAACATTCCCTGTCTCAGGTCAGTTCGGATCACGACTTTATTTTAATAATGTGAAATGTCAGAATAATAGTCCAGAGAATTATTTATTTCAGCTTTTAAATCTTTCCTCACATTCCCAGCGGGGCAGAAGTTTACACACACTTTCTTAGTATTTGGCAGCATTGAGTTTCAATTGTTTAACTTGGGTCAAATGTTTTGGGGATCCTTCCACAAGTTTCTCACACACTTTTCACACACAGTCTTTTTCAGTTCTGCCCATTTCTATGGGATTGAGGTCAGGACTTTGTGATACCCGCTCCAATATGTTGACTTTGTTGCCCTTAAGCCATTTTACCACAACTTTGGAGGAACACTTGGGGTCATTGTCCATTTGGAAGACCCATTTGTGACCGAGCTTTAACTTCCTGTCTGATGTCTTGAGATGTTGCTTCAATATATCCACATAATGTTCCTTCCTCATGATGCCATCATCTATTTTGTGAATTGCATTTCAAATGATGCTGCCACCCCCAAAACATGATGCTGCACCCCCCAAAACATGATGCAGCACCCCCCAAAATATGATGCTGCACCCCACACAACATGATGCTGCACCCCCCACAACATGATGCTGCCACCCCCAAAACATGATGCAGCACCCCTATGCTCCACGGATGGTGTTCTTCACCCTTTTCCCTCCAAACATAATGATGGTCATTATGGCCAAACAGTTCAATATGTGTTTCATCAGACCAGAGGACATTTCCCCAAAAGTGAGATCTTTGTCCCACTTGCAAACTGCACTTGCAAACTGTATTCTGGCTTTTTTATGGTGGTTTTGTAGCAGCGGCTTCTTCCTTGCTGAGCAGCCTTTCAGGTGATGTCCATATAGGACTCGTTTTGCTGTGGATCTAGATACTCGTCCACCTGTTTCCTCCAGCATCTTCACAAGGTCCTTTGCTGTTGTTCTGGGATTGATTTGCACTTTTCACAAAAACTACGTTCATCTCTAGGAGACAGAATGCGTCTCCTTCCTGAGCGGTGTGATGGCTGTGTGGTCACATGATGACGTCTCCTTCCTGAGCGGTATGATGTCTGTGTGGTCACATGATGGCGTCTCCTTCCTGAGCGGTATGATGTCTGTGTGGTCACATGATGGCGTCTCCTTCCTGAGCGGTATGATGACTGTGTGGTCACATGATGGCGTCTCCTTCCTGAGCGGTATGATGTCTGTGTGGTCACATGATGGCGTCTCCTTCCTGAGCGGTATGATGACTGTGTGGTCACATGATGGCGTCTCCTTCCTGAGCGGTATGATGACTGTGTGATCACATGGTGTTTATACTTGTGTACTATTGTTTGTACAGATGAACGTGGCACCTTCAGGTGTTTGGAAATTTCTCCCAAAGATGATCCAGACTTGTGGAGGTCCACAATTGTTTTTCTGAGGTCTTGGATGATTTAATTGGATTTTCCCATGATGTCAAGCAAAGAGGCACTGAGTTTAAAATGTATCCACAGGTACACCTCCAATTCAGCACACCTCCTATCAGAAGCTAATTGTCTAAAAGCTTGACATCATTTTCTGGAATTTTCCAAGCTGATTAAAGGCACAGTTAACTTAGTGTATGTAAACTTCTGACACACTGGAATTATGATATAGTCAATTAAAAGTGACACAATCGGTCTGTAAACAATTGTTGGAAAATTACTCGTGTCATGCACAAAGTAGATGTCCTAAATGACTCGCCACTATAGTTTGCTAATATTAAATCTGTGGAGTGTTTAAATTAGTTTTAATGACTTCAAACTAAGTGTATGTTAACTTCTGACTTCAACTGTACATTTAAAAGAGAGAATATTTTGTAAAACATGGACTTCTTCAGCATTAACGCGACCTAAGCGATGCACTTTTTCAGAGAGTGTTGCCCTCTGATTTAAGATATTAAAATGAATATAAATTTTTCCAGTCAGTTATATCAGTATTTATTTATTGCTCTTTATTTATTACCATTTACTATATTTATTTATTTTTACATATCATATTTCTGCAGTAATGTTATTTATTACTACTGATGGTTACATGAGACAAAAAAGGGTTAAACATGAACAGTAACATGATTCAACTGAAGCGCATGTCTTTCAACACATCTGTTGACAAAATTGAGGTCTGTTTATCGGATCAATAAATGTAAACTTCATATTATGTGACCGCGCATTGATTTACGGAGAGTTTACGACCTACTAGCTCAGTCTTGTGTTAAGAAGTGGTGGTGCAACCAAATTAAGCATTGAATCAGTTACAAACTAACTAATAGTTACTAAGCCCTTAGTTTGAACTCTACATCTTGTCTTAAAGGGACAGTTCACCCAAAAATTACAATTCTGTCATTATTTACACACCCTCATGTCATCCCAGAGGTGTTTGACTTTCTTCTGCAGAACACACATTTTTAGAAGAAGATTTCAGCTCTGTAGGTCCATACAATTACTTTTATGCTGCCTTTATGTGCTTTTTGGAGCTTCAAAATTCTGGTCACCATTCACTTGCATTGTATGGACCTACAGAGCTGAAATATTCTTCTAAAAATCTTAATTTGTGTTCTGCAGAAGAAAGAAAGTCACGCACATCTGGGATGGCATGAGGGGGAGGAAATGATGAGAGAATTCTCATTTTTGGGTGAACTGTCCCTTTAAGTGAGACTTTACACACAGCTGGTGCAACCGGACCCAAGTGAATGAGACTCGATACTGTGAACTGACCTTCGCATTTATCACTGAGAAGTAATTTGATTGGTCCAGAAAAACACGCAGCAGCTCGACGTTTGCCTCTTCAGCAGCGATGTGCAGAGCCGTGCGACCACTTTTACGGTCCTGTTTCAAACCAATGAAAACACGTGAGTGATGAAACACAACACACACTAACACACAAGAGACTCACAATCAGAACAACATTCACCTTCGTCTCAAGAGAAGCACCCATGAGCAGCAGCGTGTTGATACAGTCATTCAGATGTTTCCTCCTCTGGACCAGAGCCACAGTGTGAGCCGACGACGGGGTCACGTGACACGACAGCTCCTGCACCACGGCATTATGGGACAGAACTGCCACGTGTAGAGCTGTGAGTCCTACAAACACCAACAGAAAAACAGCTCTCATTCTTCTTCTTCTTCAGCAGCAGTTAGAATGAATAAACCTGCTGATAAAAGACCAAACTGACCATCATAGTTCACCGTCTCCATGCTGACGTGTCGGCCGCTAGTCTGCATATATTTCTGAATCACCTGATGAGAACGATAAGATTTTCAGACAGAAGAAAACAGATCTGAACACGTTCTGCACTGTGGGAGTGTTTGGGAATGAACTTCTGGAATGCTCACAGAAACAGAGTTAATGATCGTTACAGTGTTTGCGTGACACGATCTGTCATCCGTTAATGCCGACAGACACACAGGCTTGTTGTTTTTGACTTTTATCAAAGAGGTTTTGTGCTACACGACCAGTTCTGCTGGATGGGGGAATTTTTGCGTGCAGTTGTTTTGAGGAAATGCACATGAGTCAACTGTGTTATGAGGAAGTTTGAGATTATTATTATGATGGAATGACAAACAGCGACTGTTGAGAGATGATGAAAAAATGAGCAGGTGTTAAATGATGATAGACAAGGAAACTTTACTCGCAGAAGAGACATTTACATGAGAGATCAAGATCTGTACATGATCATGATGATGATATATACAGATTTCACAATTCAGATCACAAGAATTCTGGCTTATAAGTGAATCTGTTTCAGGAGCTGCTTTGAGATCAGTTCACTTTATGTCTGTGGTGCGCTTCATTTATAACACTTATTGTGAACACAAAGAATGCCAGTTTCACTTTATTTTGCTGCAATTACAAACATTTTTGATTGCAGGTACAAAGGTAATGATGCATATTCTGAGGAGTATCTTAAAACACTATTAACCAAAATGAGATCTGAGTCCACTTTTAGAGACAGTGTAAATGCAAAGACAACTGGGACCTTTTCCACTCGGTTTAACCTCGTGTGACCCCGCGTACACATGCGTGGATGTTGTATTTTGTCTTCACTATATGCAACGCATCATTTCATTTAAACTGACTGATCTCAGTTCAGGAGATTCTGTGCTGTCAGTAAAGGGTTAAACCTTTGACACAGAGTCATGTGACCAAACAACATGGCGCTGACCACAGCGGAGTTTATCTTTGGGAGAAACTGCAACAAAACTGCATCTGATCAGAAACCTCATTAAGTTTTTACATTGAACCCTGTTTGAGTCAAAAGAGTCTGTAGTTTCATCCCATATGACATTTTTTAAATTTGAGCGATTTAACAGGAAACGGCACACTGATAAATACAATGACCACGAATGTGGACTATAGGCTCATTTACATTTAAAATATCCAATATTCACTGTACATCATCACATTGAGAAAATAAATTACTTTCAGAGGCTTTATATGGAGTTATGATGAAAATAAACTGCATTTCAAACTGTTCTGAGACCAGTGCAGACAGACAGCACACTGGAGGTTAAGTCATGCACTAAATAGGGAGCAAGGGAGCATCCTATAGCTCTCCTATAACTGTTCTGAGACCAGTGCAGACAGACAGCACACTGGAGGTTAAGTCATGCACTAAATAGGGAGCAAGGGAGCATCCTATAGCTCTCCTATAACTGTTCTGAGACCAGTGCAGACAGACAGCACACTGGAGGTTAAGTCATGCACTAAATAGGGAGCAAGGGAGCATCCTATATCTCTCCTATAACTGTTCTGAGACCAGTGCAGACAGACAGCACACTGGAGGTTAAGTCATGCACTAAATAGGGAGCAAGGGAGCATCCTATATCTCTCTATGCAGTTAAGTGCGTTCACTCCTAAAATCTGATCAAAAGTTCAGTTTCAGACTGCAGATGATGTTTGGATCAACATGTTTGACACACATGGGACGATGATCATCAGTACATAGATTCACCATTTATAATGTGTCATTTTATTTGAACATGATTGACAGTGATTGGATGATGCTGGACATTACTGTGAATCTGAATTAATTATGATAATGATGTAATGTCTGTAACATCTCATGAATAACCAACACTCCTGGACACATCATAAACTATTTGACTTTCTATAGCTTGATATTATTGAACATTTTACAACTTATTTCTTATTTCTGAAACTATTTGTATGTTAATTAGGTGCTACTAGTTACAAATAAAAAAGTGAAATGGAAAATGCACACAGCAGTCACGCTCGGCTCTCAGGAGGTTAACAAGGTTTACATTTGTTCTTAGTGAATAAGTGATATCCTGTGTCGTGAAATCAGTTGATAAAATCAATGTCAAACCTGCCTATATTTGATTAATAATAGTGTGGTTAGGGAAAGAGAGTAAACAGGAAATGGCACCTGTAGCATGTTGTTGTGGCCTTTCTCAGCACACACGTGTAATGGAGATCGACCCCAGCAGTCCAGCGTGTTAACTTCTGCTCCGAGCGAAAGAAGATCTTGTGCAATCAGATGCTGATTTGCTGCAATACTCACCTGGAACGCACTCTGATTGGAGGAAGAATGAGACCATATGAGATAATGAGTTAATAACAGGGCGTGTGTGCAGGTGTGTTCATGTCAACGTCATACAGGTGTGCATTCACAGTTCATGACATCAGTCAAACCGCACTGACCTGTCTGTTGTGTTCTTTCAAGTCCAACATGTCAATGGTGGCCATTTTTTTGGCGAGCACGTACGCCAGCGCTCTGCGTCCCTGAGCTACAGCGATGTGCAAGAACCTGCAACAGTCACAACATCAGTTCACGGCTCAATCAAGACTTTGTGAATTTGAATTGGTACTTTTCACTTAATTTGCATTTGTTGTATAAATAACTCACGTGTCTCCGTCGCCATCTCTAGCGATGAGCTCCGTGTGGCTCAGACCAGCCAGTTTCTCCTCCTCTTGCTGAATCTGCCATTCAAAGAAAGAAACCGGTGGCGCTGTGGTGGCACTGAGTGTGGGCATGAGCGCAGAGCAGCTGAACGTGTCCTGTATGGACTGCAGCTGATGAACGCCGCTGTACATGTGCTTTTCTCCATCAGTATAAAGTGACTGAAGCGGGATGTGTTCTTCAGGTGAAGTGCACATCGGGACACTGTTAAACCCTCGTATTATCACAGAATCAATGGAGAGTCGATCTTTAGACAGAACGTCACCGATATCATCCAACATCTCAGACTCACTGAACAAACTCTCACTGCATGGAGACTAGAAGAGAAAACAGATCATTGTTATATTTCATAATGAAGCTTTTCACTAATGTGAACTTAGTACAACACAAAAGAAACCAACAATGGCATTCTTATTAAACTGTACAGCTTGTAAAATAAAATCAATGTATATAAACTCGTGAATGTACCAAGATGTTTGTGTCGTTTGTTGCGGCTCTTTTCACTGGAATTTGAGAAATATTTTCTGCACATCTCTTTGTTGCCTGCGGCACTCGAGTCATCTCTACAAGGAAATAAAATATTATATTCCTGAAACTTAACAAACAACTTCATGTTAGGATTAAAACACTGTATTTACCTGGACACTCGACTTCAGTGTGATATTGCTGAGCCTATGAAAAAACAAGATACATTTATATATATATATATATATATATGTTTATAATGAAGCAGCAGAATTAAAACAATGTGTATATTTCCTGAAATGTCATTTAAATATCACATATAATGTGTCAATATAAAAATACAAAAAATACAAAATGTCTGTCAAAAAACCATAATAATATTATATATTATTTTCCACTTTCAATGAGTTACATTTTAACCAACATCAGTCCTGACGATAACTACCAAATATACATTATTTTCATGATTTTAACCCTTTAAACACCAATTTGTTTACATAATGCCACTGTTGTTTACACACACAAAAATGTCTCAAAACACACACACACACACACACACACACACACACACACACTTGTATCTGCATCATGTATTCAGTTGTCCTGCAGGTCTCTATAATACAGCAAACAGAGAATTGGGGGAAAGCTTGTATTTGCTCCATAGGCTAAACATGAGTAAAATGGCGCCATCTGATGGAAAATATTACAAATTAAAATTTTAAAGCCAGGGCTCCGGAATTCAAGCATAATATCATAGAACTCATGATTTCATACTTTAATGGCACTGGGATCAAATAATGCCGTTTTAATGGGTTTCAATGGGGACATTTTTGTCCTGAAGTTCCTGAGTGTAACTACTTCCTGTACACAGTGTACTTTAGATGATAGGAACTGAGGTTGAAATATCAAAATTCCCCCCAAAACACACACCTTTGGCAAAATGTATGCCGTTGGCATTAACACAGCTGAAATGATTGAAAAAACACAAAGGAATGGTCACAGAAGGGTTAAAATATTCACCTGTATCTCGTGATGACGTTTCTGCATGATCAACTCTTTCACCGTGTTCTTCACACGCACACCTTGATACCGGAACGATTCAACTTTAGAGGAAAATACATTTCAACTTTTAACTTTATTTACTTCATTTGATTAATTTTAATTTAAAAAAAACCACAATGAAAGAGTTATAGTTGTTATTTAATTATATTATTGTGGTAACTGGAACACTAAATCCAACACGATAGATTTATTTCACTAACGTTGTTTTCCTGTAATATTACATTTAGTCAACAGACTTTTGATATTCTATGAACAATTGTATAAATTATCAATAATATCGTACCGCTGGCCGAATTGCTCCAGCTCTGATCCGAATCAGAATTCGGAGATCCGGCCGAGAGATCCGGTTCTGTTGGAGAAGAACAGCCGTAGAATGACCACAGGTGGACCGGACTCGTCATGACATCCGTGCCCCGGTCCAGAAGAACCGAATAACCTTCAGAAACTCCGTCAATGATCATGATTCCGAGCGTTTCATGTGAATGACGCGCCGCAACAGCAACTGAAGCTTTTATTCATGAGTGACGCGAGCGGTGACGTCACTATGGAGCCAGAAACGCGACAAAACAATTTGAATTTGAATTGTGTAAATTTGAACTATATACTTTTGAATTTGAATTATAAGTGTGATTTTGCCAAATTAAATATTACGTTGTATTTTAAATAGGTTTGAATTTGAATTTTTCATATTTAACCAAATTGAATTGTTTTTTATGGCACAATTTTATAAATATGTATTTTCAAACAGCACATTTTTGGTTCTGAATTTGTACACTGTAAATATTCAGTTTTAAAAGATACAGCTTTAAGTTTTCAAGATGAAAAAGAAATTCAGAACACCAAATTCAATATTGTAAAATTCAAACTGCAGAAATTCAGATCTACAGAAAGTGGGTCAGAGGTCAAGCTTCCGTGATCCTCAGGGAAGAGTAGAGGGTCTTGGAAAAGTTCAACGGAGCATTTTGGCCAATTACAGGTCGAGGTGCAATAATTCTCTGGCACGAGCGTGATTCAAAAGGTCGCCATGAAGGGGTTCTTAAACTTTTATGATTTATATTTTTATGGTTAGCACGTTAGCACATTCTCAGCACATGAGACATTTGTCTGAGCGGTCTCTGGTGTTTGTATTAGTATGAAGTATATGTAGTATGAAAGTGATTAGTATGCGTAAGAGCATCACATATAACTCAATAATGAATGTAATTCTGCTTCATTCTGTGATCAGAATCCACATCAGATCCATGTCGGTTGTTATTTCAGACACTTGTTGGTGTTTATAAGTGCGTTTTGAGCTCAAGAACATCACGATCATTCAGATGTGTGTGATTTAGCAGGCGTGATTACATTATATGATTCATTTCATGCAAATTGTAGCTTATTGTGAGGCATTTAATGGCTAATTTACACACCGAACTCCAACAAACGTTACAAACACAGTGTGACTGTCATTTTCACACGTGCACATCCCTATTGATGTTTAGTCATTATGCCATTTATTTTTAGTTTTGACTGTCAGAATCATTTTAAACAACATTTCTCGTGTTCTTGTCATAAATCTTCAAAGCTGCAAAATAAGTTTAAACAAGCAGCATAAAAAAGTTCGATTTTGGGTAATGTTGATTATTGAAAACTAAAAATAAATGGCATAATGACTAAACATCAATAGGGATGTGCACGTGTGAGAATGACAGTCACACTGTTTGTAACGTTTGATGGAGTTCGGTGTGTAAATTAGCCATTAAACGCCTCACAATAAGCTACAATTTGCATGAAATGAATCGTATAATGTAATCACGCCTGCTAAATCACACACATCTGAATGATCGTGATGTTCTTGAGCTCAAAACGCACTTATAAACACCAACAAGTGTCTGAAATAACAACCGACATGGATCTGATGTGGATTCTGATCACAGAATGAAGCAGAATTACATTCATTATTGAGTTATATGTGATGCTCTTACGCATACTAATCACTTTCATACTACATATACTTCATACTAATACAAACACCAGAGACCGCTCAGACAAATGTCTCATGTGCTGAGAATGTGCTAACGTGCTAACCATAAAAATATAAATCATAAAAGTTTAAGAACCCCTTCATGGCGACCTTTTGAATCACGCTCGTGCCAGAGAATTATTGCACCTCGACCTGTAATTGGCCAAAATGCTCCGTTGAACATTTCCAAGACCCTCTTCCCTGAGGAACACGGAAGCTTGACCTCTGACCCACTTTCTGTAGATCTGAATTTCTGCAGTTTGAATTTTACAATATTGAATTTGGTGTTCTGAATTTCTTTTTCATCTTGAAAACTTGAAGCTGTATCTTTTAAAACTGAATATTTACAGTGTACAAATTCAGAACCAAAAATGTGCTGTTTGAAAATACATATTTATAAAATTGTGCCATAAAAAACAATTCAATTTGGTTAAATATAAAATGTCCATGATTGGAGTTTAAATTTTTAAAAATACAACGTAATATTTAATTTGGCAAAATCACACTTATAATTCAATTTCAAAAGTCTATAATTCAAAGTTACACAATTCAAATTGTTTTGTGGCATTTCTGGCTCCATACGTCACGACCTGATCTCTACTCTTACACAACTTTACAAAGTCAATCGATTATTATCTGTATTAGATTAAACTCAAAACACAATTCAACATATATGTACAAAAGATTGAATTTTGCCTTTAAATGTGTCCTCTGATGAACGTGGAACACACGAAGTGAAAGTTTGAGTTTACAAGCTTCAAACAAAACAAATAATGATTGATAAATCTGTTACTTGTTATTGATGGATCAATCCGAGCAGAACAACCCACGATCTGAACTGATATATTGACATTCATGAGAAACTGAGATATAATATAATAAGGGGAATTTACTGCAATCCTTCAGAGGAACAAGGGGAATCCAGAGACTGAAAAAACATCAGCCAGATATAGAAACACAACAATATAAACTATGAATATGTATTTAAAATATTGGAATAAAGACGCTATGTAGTTTGTGGCTGGAAAAGAATATTAAAGTATGAAGTTGCCATCTCGTTTCTTTAACAGTGTTTTAAATAATGTGCTCCATCTAGTGGCGTTAGATTCTATAGACTTCATGTATCAGAACAGAGTTACTCATCATCAGGTCAGGGCCACTTTTAATCTAAATGATATATATATATATATATATATATATATATATATATATATATATATATATATATATATACACACACACACACACACACACACACAAGTTAACATTTTTATATTACGAGTGTTGGAAACTTAGTTAAAGGAACAGTTCACCTAAAAATTACAATTCTGTCATTTACTCACATTCATGCCGTCCCAGATGTGTTTGACTCTTTAGTCTGCTGAACACAAATGAAGATAATTTCTCAGCTCTTTGGGTGAGAAACAGATCAATATTTAAATCATTTCTTACTATAAATCTCCACTTTCAGATGTGAAAATAAATCGGCGCTTCATGTGACTTACAGATGTGAAAGTGGAGATTTACTGAAAAAAGCAATTAAATATTGATACCCTAATACCTCTAAATCAAATAATAATTGTATTAATAACCCCAGTGAGCAAGCCGAAGGCGACTGTGGCAAGGAACACAAAACTCCAAAAGATGATGGTTAATGGAGAAAAATAACCTTGGGAGAAACCAGACTCACTGTGGGGGGCCAGTTCCCCTCTGGCTAACATCATGAATAATGTAAATAAGAATTATTTATAGTTAAAAAACATGATTTAAAAAATTATTAAACTTACTAAGTGCTAAGGGTCAGTATTTAGACAGTGATTGTGTTTGAACTGCAAGATTAGTGACCAGTGTCTTTGAAGTCCACCCTTGATTAAATTCCAGAAGTTCACTTAGATGCAATTGTCCTTGTTTGTTTTAAATCTGAGGCCATGGTTCTCAGCAGGACACCGGACTGCGTACTCCGGGTAGGGAAGGTGGTATTGCCCCAAGTGAAGGAGTTCAAGTACCTCGGGGTCTTGTTCACGAGTGAGGGGACAATGGAGCGGGAGGTTGGCCGGAGAATCGGGGTATTGCACTCGCCCTATCGCTCAATCGTTGTCACGAAAAGAGAGCTGAGCCGGAAGGCAAAGCTCTCGATCTACCGGTCAATTTTTGTTCCTAACCTCACCTATGGGCATGAAGGCTGGGTCATGACCGAAATAACTAGGTCATGAGTACAAGCGGCTGAAATGGGCTTCCTCAGAAGGGTGGCGGGCTTCTCCCTTAGAGACAGGGTGAGGAGCTCAGTCATCCGTGAGGAGCTCGGAGTAGAGCCGCTGCTCCTTGGCGTCGAAAGGAGTCAGTTGAGGTGGTTTGGGCATCTGGTAAGGATGCCCGCTGGGCGCCTCCCTAAGGAGGTGTTTCAGGCACGTCCAGCTGGGAGGAGGCCTCGGGGAAGACCCAGGACTAGGTGGAGAGATTACATCTCCACACTGGCCTGGAAACGCCTTGGGGTCCCCCAGTCAGAGCTGGTTAATGTGGATCGGGATAGGGAAGTGTGGGGCCCCCTGCTGGAGCTGCTGTCAAGACCCGACTTCGGATAAGCGGTTGAAGATGGATGGAGCCTAATACCCGAACTCATTAATCAAGGAAAATAAACCTTTATTTACAAAGTGCAATTTAAAAACATCTGACATAGGGGAAAAAAAACCCAGAATAAAAAGGTGAAATAAATTAACACTCATTGCATATACACACTGAAATGCAGATACAGTAAATATCCAGAAACACATAAATATTTACAATGACAGTTAATTCACTTTCAATAGGTTAAAACGGCTACAAACAATATAAAATAAACTCACATTCTTACAGACTTCTCTTCATAGCTCTTCTAGGGTTCTTCTGGCTGGGTTTTGGGGTCTGAGGTACATTTAAATAAGGAACTTGGCACTCTGGGTATGTAAAGATTTTTTATACTTCAATGAATGTGACAGAAGGGGTTATACGGATTTCTCTGGAGTGTAAAGGTGTGTCCTACATTCAATGTTGGGGAGAGAAAAGGCAGCAACGGCCAGTCATATCAAATTACCCAACAATCATTGCTCAAACACATAAGTATCAGAGTATCAGACACACACAAATCAGTATATATATTTACAGAGAGAGATAAAAGGCTCTTCATCTCTATATCTATTGAAGTGTTGTAGTGGAGGATTAAAAGAGATCTCGTTCACAGAGCAAAGAACACTTTAGCCTGACAGTGTGTAACTTCCTGTAATGTCTAAACGTCCATAAGAGCATGATGACTGTCAGCTTCCTGTAGATGAAGGTCTTCAGGTGACGCCACAAGCACAGAGAGATCATGTGACACATCAGTCATGTCACATGACTCTTTCTCTTCCTCTTCCTGTCGCTGTACAGATGATAGATACTGCTGTAACAGAATGATATCATCACCATCTTCTGCGGCTGGCGTCATCGCCCCGAGAGATCGTACTGTCAGTGGAGATCCGGCCGTGGCGCTGCTGCTCAGCCTGCTCTCCAGCGCCACCTGTCGTTCACCAGGGGAATGGAAGCCAGACTCAGGGATGGAAATCTCAGTGCGGACCGGAGCGGCTGCAAGATCTACAGCAGAACGCTGACCGACACCAAGCTGTTCCATCACTGAAGACTGCCAATCCAACATCACCTGAAACTGACACACACACACACACAAACACACACACAGGACGGACACGGACACACACACACACACACACACACACAAACAGGACACACACACACACACACACATATAATTTATACACATAATATTTATGTACCATTCTAAAGGTGTTAGCACTAATTAGTTCAGGTCTGTGTGAAACAAAGACTGTGTGACCCGACCTCTAACCAACCCGGTGGTACCATAAGATTTTAAGGCTGAACTCGACTTGAACCCACTCACTCTCTTTATAATTTTTTCTCCAAGCAAGTATTATTGCATTAAGCTGTTTTATACTAACATTGTAGGCAACATTAGTAACAGTAAACAGGTGGCATGGCGGCTCCTCAGCACACTAGATCAGATGGAAAAAAAACATTTTATAACCATTTATCAAGTGCCGAAACTTTGCTTGGTGCAGAACAATCTGGAATCGTGTGTAAGTCACTTACAGTCCTCTTTACAGCCTGAACTTCTTTAAACCACTGAATCTTTGTGACAGAACACA
The DNA here is from genome assembly GCA_032164185.1 of Moxostoma hubbsi. NCBI lineage: Eukaryota > Metazoa > Chordata > Actinopteri > Cypriniformes > Catostomidae > Moxostoma > Moxostoma hubbsi. The sequence goes on from JAVLUX010000006.1 coordinate 55,887,503, forward strand.
GGTGTCTCAAGATGCATTATTAAAACGTAAAGTTATTTTCAACTCACATGGTGTCTAAACAGGGTTTCTGCAGGTATCATCAAATCTAATATAATGCTTTTTAATGCCATTTTTACAATTTTTAATGCCATACATGACCCATGACTAATCACATGTGTATATATATATACACACACACACACACACACACACACATATATACAAATGATACATTTTTAAAAAGCCCATGTCCCAATTGTAACCATTCAATTTGACAATGATGATAATCTTGGACATTTGAGACAATCTACATAATTTAAATAAATTGTATCACTCTGAACTGAATTAGAAATGGCTCAGGAGACAGCTTAAAATATTAAAATTTATTTGCAGATATGTCAAATTTAATTTAACATAGTACCAATCAACTAGATATTGAATGCTATAGGCATACTGAAAAATCAGGCCATGACTGGAAAAAAGCCATTAAGTTTCTGTTTGTCACGTGACCTCCTTCAACTATAACCCCAAATTCTATCAGTCTGGACAGTGAAGGAAAAACTCTGAACTTTTAAAGGCTGGAAATTAATGTATGCAAAATTCAAGTGCTATAGAAATTAAACAGTTTTAACTTTGTGTAAATAAGAGAATTAATCCATTGCATTAGTTCGCTCACTTTTAGTTCCAACTCTGACTCAGATTTTGTAATCATTTGAGTCATGAGTGTGTTAGATTTGTATATGGTCCTGGCTGAAGATACAGAAGCCAGTAGTTCACAATTGTCCTGCATTGTTAAATTGCAGAAATCAGTTTATTTTTGGAGTATGGGGCAAGTCCACATTTTAAAATGTAGCTGGTTTTGTCCTTTCCACATGTGAAACATTTGGCTATTTGCGAATCAGGAAACATCTTCATTTAATGTGTATGAGCGGTGCTGCACACTCTGGTGTCTGAAATGTCTGCCTGCAGCATCGCGTTAGAACCAAACGCTGCTCAAAGTTCGATCGATTTTCCTTTGGTAGTGGCTCCGCAGGAAGCGGTTGTGGTGGTAGTAGTTGCTGAAGATGTTACTTTACCGGTCACGGTGAAGTAACTTGAGATAGTTAATCGCTGTCTGCCTTTTAAAGCCAATTTGTGGCCATCGGACTGCACATGAGATTTAACGGCTCCATGTTGACAACCATGTCCTAAATTCTTTGTCTTCTAGCCACTTTTGCTGGAATTTGCACTTACTCATTTCTTAACAACTTTACTAAATTTACACTCACCTAAAGGATTATTAGGAACACCTGTTCAATTTCTCATTAATGCAATTATCTAATCAACCAATCACATGGCAGTTGCTTCAATGCATTTAGGGGTGTGGTCCTGGTCAAGACAATCTCCTGAACTCCAAACTGAATGTCAGAATGGGAAAGAAAGGTGATTTAAGCAATTTTGAGCGTGGCATGGTTGTTGGTGCCAGACGGGCCGGTCTGAGTATTTCACAATCTGCTCAGTTACTGGGATTTTCACGCACAACCATTTCTAGGGTTTACAAAGAATGGTGTGAAAAGGGAAAAACATCCAGTATGCGGCAGTCCTGTGGGCGAAAATGCCTTGTTGATGCTAGAGGTCAGAGGAGAATGGGCCGACTGATTCAAGCTGATAGAAGAGCAACTTTGACTGAAATAACCACTCATTACAACCGAGGTATGCAGCAAAGCATTTGTGAAGCCACAACACGCACAACCTTGAGGCGGATGGGCTACAACAGCCCACCGGGTACCACTCATCTCCACTACAAATAGGAAAAAGAGGCTACAATTTGCAAGAGCTCACCAAAATTGGACAGTTGAAGACTGGAAAAATGTTGCCTGGTCTGATGAGTCTCGATTTCTGTTGAGACATTCAGATGGTAGAGTCAGAATTTGGCGTAAACAGAATGAGAACATGGCCATGCCTTGTTACCACTGTGCAGGCTGGTGGTGGTGGTGTAATGGTGTGGGGGATGTTTTCTTGGCACACTTTAGGCCCCTTAGTGCCAATTGGGCATCGTTTAAATGCCACGGCCTACCTGAGCATTGTTTCTGACCATGTCCATCCCTTTATGTCCACCATGTACCCATCCTCTGATGGCTACTTCCAGCAGGATAATGCACCATGTCACAAAGCTCGAATCATTTCAAATTGGTTTCTTGAACATGACAATGAGTTCACTGTACTAAAATGGCCCCCACAGTCACCAGATCTCAACCCAATAGAGCATCTTTGGGATGAGGTGGAACGGGAGCTTCGTGCCCTGGATGTGCATCCCACAAATCTCCATCAACTGCAAGATGCTATCCTATCAATATGGGCCAACATTTCTAAAGAATGCTTTCAGCACCTTGTTGAATCAATGCCACGTAGAATTAAGGCAGTTCTGAAGGCGAAAGAGGGTCAAACACAGTATTAGTATGGTGTTCCTAATAATCCTTTAGGTGAGTGTACGTTCTCTGTTCTAACTCCTCCAGGTCCCAGCCCGCCGCTGTCCAAACATCCGGCGTTACGTCAATTTTGCACCGGCCGGAGGCAATTACCAAACTGGATCCGCGCGTTTATCACACCAATGTACATATTTTGCGACAGCAAATTCAAATAATTAATTGTGAAGGCTATATTCAAAATAAATTGGTAATATTATTTTTTCAAAACTATCTAAAATTTGTAATGCCTATAGGAATAACATTTAATGCTATTTAAGGCCTTAATTTTCGCAAAATCCATTTAATGACTTTTAATGCCCCGCGGAAACCCTGCTAAAAATTATGACGGTGCAGTGTGAGACGCTGAAGAAACTGTGAGATGCGGTGCAACAGTCAAAGACGTCTGTCCAGAATGTGCTTACATAAGAAAGCAACAGAAAAACACCACAGACGTATACAAAAACACGTTCAGTGTGAACGGCCCTAACTCTTCTGTTTGTGTGTGTCTGTAAATGACAGCATGTGCACAGAACAAGTTAGGAAGGCCTATACGAGCTTAAGAATACGCAATAAAGGACAAAAGCATATTTTCCATTTCTTATATTTTTCCTTGGATCTGTCCATCACCCCTGTTGTGATTATTGCTGTGATTGAGGGAATGTCACTCACAGATCCAGATGAGAAGTGTGAACTGAGACCGTGAGAACATAGAGCCGAATTGGACTCTTTTATGCATCTCCTTCGCAAAGAATAAAACAGCTTTTCTAGATTGCTGATGTGGCTGGAATTTCATCTCATATGTTCAATGTGAAATAAAAACTCACCTGCTTCCACAGGAACTTCACAGCTTCCTCTTGCACACGTCTCTGCAGTCGCTCCTCTTCTTGTTGCTTACGCATCCTGAAAAAAAACCCAACATTTTTTACTAAGTTACTGAGAAATACTTTGAAATGTATTCGATATAAATACTAATTTATTCACGTATAGAAAAGAATAATACAGGATACTTTAGGATAAACAATAACAGCAATTGGGATTCTTTTATTGTTCTTTATTGAGAGTTCTGTCTGACTAACTTTGATCACTTTTGGAAAAAAATGTTTCTTTCCTTTAAAATCTGATGGTGAAATGGATCCCTCATGTTTAACAGTGACGTGTGTCGCACCTCTCTAGTTCTGTGGTCAGATGGACGATGTGGTCCTGCATTCTACGTAGGCGGATCTCGGCACGCACTTCCTTGGCATGTGGGTTTGTGTGTCTTGTCCGGTGACCCCTCCACCAGGACTGAATTCTCACTGCGGCGTCATACGCTTCACACTGATGCACTTTACGAGGCGCTGTAGTGGTGTTCTGCTTCACACTGTGCTCAATATCCTCCTGCGTGCCGTTCTGAAACACGACCTCACGGTTTAAAACATGCTGCTGTATGTTAATGTCAGAGCAGACGAAAGACTCGGTGTCTGAAAGCTGATGTGAATGACCCGATCCATGTGTCTGACAGGTGAGACCCCCACCTACTTGCACAGAATCCTGCTCAGATGGGCAGAGCTGAGCAGATGTGGGTGGAGCCAGAGAATCGTCAAACTCCTCCTCGCCGCTGTCAGGAGCTGATGTGGAATCAACAGGAGGGTTAAAGGGCAGAAATGCAGATTGAGAGGAGAGCAGAGCTCCATGGAGCTTCTCCTCATCTGTCTGCACCTCCTCCACAATCATCCCGTCAGCAGTGGTGGACGGAGGCCGGGCGACAGCAGTCAAAGGTGATGAAGCAACGGCCATCCAGGTGTTCACCTGAACAACTGGCTCCACATCTGCAATTATAACAGAGATTCACTCATGGAGAACAAACAGACAGTGTCACCACAGACAATATCAGACGGTTTGAAAATATAGTGTGCTTCCTTCCTAAAGCAGGTATCTTAACTATGCTGTCTCCTAAAACCCTATTCGAACAGGATTCAAAACAGGATTTAGACATCTCGTTTTGGCCAAATTCTAACGTATCATCATATGTACCGTTCCCCTGGTACACCATCCCAGAATGCACTGTAATGGGCTCCTGAAAAATGGATCCAAGATAGCTTACAAAGTGAGAGAAATTGTGATCATAAATATACTTATAATCCATTCAATACTGAAAATTATTAATAAAAGATAGTTTGAAATAATAGAAAACTCACAATTTTCCCCCAAATTTGTGTGTGCAGTGTAGATTTATGCTCATTAGATTATCGTTTCGTTCCTCTCGCGTTACCTGTATTGAAATCAGTCGAGAGTCGTGTTTCCTGTGTGCTGCGTGTGATGAGTGTTATTAGAATGGTTGCCGTCTTTGAAAAGTGCTTCATATCGCTCTGTTATGAGGCTCCATTACTGCGACAGACAGCTGTCAATGTAGGGAGGAGAAAGCAAAGTTTTAAACAGACACTCTTTTTGGAGATCTGACCTGGATGAGAGATGACATCATCAGACACACGGACAGCAGCTTCATCTCCGTTCTTCTGACCACACGACTGCTTCACGTCTAGATGTGTGGGTCGAGATGGACTCATAGGGCTGCTGTGACGTCTTTGTTGCAGCTGTCTCTGATGCTGTCTGCACGTACAAACACATTATTTTTATTCAAAAGTGATTTTTGCACAACTCAGAGAGATTTAATACACAATTCAACTTGATTCACTAACAATGAATTGATTTAGTAATTTTGAAATGATTTGTTTATAGGATTAATAAAATACATCTTAAGCAAGAACCAAAATTAGCTGGAAAAGGAAACATGTTAGTTAAATTAACATGAACTTTGAATACAACAACGAGTGCAATACAATGTGTTGACTACAGAGATGGGAGGGACTTAGCTTCATCAATTTTATCATACATGTCATCTCTTTATCAGAGGTGCTTGGAAAAGCTAATCAAAAAACGTTTCAGACGGGACGGAGAGTGGCGTGTGTCTGTGAGCGGTGCGTCCCGACGTGTTAAAGACAATGCTGCTGCACTAAATTCACACATTCATTTATAATTCATTTTAAACATTGTACACTACTTTTTTGCATTTAAATTAATTATTGGTCAACACAAAAAATATTCATGATTTGTAAGGCATATTTAGGGCTTTTTAAAAATCCTTGATTACAAATTGCCTTATTGACAAATGAACAGATTCTTTGGCACTGAACCCTTGCCAGATCAACGGTGTTTATTTTACAGATATCTGCTTAAGTTCAGTTGAATTGATTTATTTTATACACAATCATTTCATTGTCAATATCATTAAAAGGAGAACACACAAAACTTTTAGTCAAATGTGACAGCATGTTGAAAACAATATGCAAGCTAAGTTATGAAATGTTCTTTTCCAATTACTTGATTAATCATCAAAATAATAATCAGATTACCAGATTGCAAAATTAATCATTAATGACAGCCAAGTAATATTTCTTGATCAATGCATATGAATCAGCATTGTTTGGAATCAATAGACTGAGAAAATCGTTACACCTTTATTGATTATATAGTACATATATTAATCAAACATACTGTACACACCGATAACCCATACACATTAACATATCATTGATTATCAGCTCAATCAATCTGTTTGGTTTTTATTTGCATTAAACGTTACCGTTGTTTGTTGAGGATTCTCTCGAGTTTAGCGTCCTCTGCAGACTGTAAGGCAGCTGTGGCCGTTAGAGGACACGTGTAGGCCAAATACTGCACCAACTGTGTGTGCTGACCGGGCCGAAACATGCGACCTTTGCCCTGACTGTACAGCCATTCTGCTTTCAGACTAAAGACAGTGACACAAAATTATGCATTTATTAAAGGATGTTTAAATCCAGACTGAACTCATATTGAAAAACATACCTTTCTTTCTGTGAAACCACATATCCGTCCAGCACCTTCAAATTGAGAATCCAGCTCACCACATACGGGCGATAATCACACCCGGGCAGAGAGGGCGTGGCCATGACGCAGGGGTTACTCATGATTGACAGCTGCTCAAGACTGTGTAGTGGAGCTAAATATGACACCTGCGATTAAGAATCAATAATATCATTAACCACAACAAATGAATAATAATAAATGCAAACTGTTACCTAAAAAATAATAAATGAATCAAAACATCCCCAAAGATAAAATCAACAAAAATCTATTTATTTGGTCGTCAAGCAGATAACTGTGTTTTTATTGTCAGTGTACCTCAGTGAGGTCTCGTATCTCGTTCTCTGCCAGCGACAGGATGCTGAGGTTTGGCGGCAGGTGAGCAGGAACAGTGCGAAGGGTTGTGATGTTGTTTCCATGCAGAAGAAGAGTCTGAAACACGTGACAGGTGTGAATTATAAGTGGAAGACTTTCTCTGTAGGGTTAGTGATATATTAAATTTAGAGAACATTGGAAGTCTTAACATACAGAAGTTGTTTGTATGATACATCTAGAATGTACAAATGGCAAATACCTTTAAAGCAGAGAGTTTAGTGAGATCACCACTGTGAGAAATATTGTTGTCTGACAGATCAAGATGTTGAAGAGAAACACAGTTGTTCAGCTGCTCGATGACCTACACACACACACACACACACACACACAAACACAAACAGAGACACACACACACACACACACACATACAGAGACACACACACAAACACACACAAATAGACAGACAGACAGACACACACACACAGACAGAGACAGACACACACAGACAGACAGACACACACACACAAACAAACACACACAGAGACACACACACACACACAAAAAAACAAACACACACAGACAGATACACAAACAAACACAGAGACAGACACACACACACACACACACAAACAGACAGACAGACACACACAGACAGACAGACAGACACACACACACACACACAAACAGACAGACAGAGACAGACACACACACACAGACAGACACACACAAACAGACACACACAGACAGATAGACAGACACACAAACAGATAGACAGACAGACACACACAAACAGACACACACACAGACAGACAGACAGACACACACACGACAGAAGGAAGAAGAATCACCCTTGAAACCAACGTAATGTTATTTTACACACTTTGTTTAATTTTGTATTTTTTTTTTGCAAAATCCCAAAACTTCCAAATCTAAGTCCTCCTAGAGGTTTCAAGCTACATCCAACAAACTTGGTACAGACCTTCAGACTGTTCTGGAATAGTGTGCGGTTTCTTTTCTAACTGATCGTCACTGGGGGCTCACAATAACTTTTAAGTCATTATTTCCAATCGTGCTATTTATCTAAACTGCACAATGAGGACTTTAAGACATTACAGCATCATTTTGTGTAAAACTGCTTTGAACCAACGCGTGTTGTGAAAGGGGCTATAAAATGTACTTGACTTCGCACAGCGGGTAATCAAAAATAGGAAAAATCCCATAGACTCTCATTGACGGAATGTTCAAATGGGCCAAAAAAAGTTTCGTTTTTACTGCATCCGACAAACAACAGATCGAAAGTCAGTCATTTCCAATGGAGAGTCGGACGGGGGCTGCGTGGAGTTCAAATCATCTGCGGATGCAGAATTATTGGATTTGATCTTCAGCTGCTTTCAAATATTTTTACTTGTGCGACTAGACCGACTAGTCCCAGATATTTTCTATAGATAAAAGTACAGCTCCAATCTTCTTGAATCTCCAGAAAGTTTAAGATAACAATCAAAGAACATATTTCAAATCAGTAGTACAATCTGACAACAATAGTATCATCAGATGTGCTTCTTTAGCTTAGATCGTGGTAAAAAACACTATTTTTCAGGCTGGTTCAGCTTATGCACATTCTTGGGTCGACTGACAGGCGATGTCTGAAAGGTGATTGGCTTTTTGGCATGTAAGGCGGGACTTCTGGTTTTACATCCTCCATATTGAGTGTTTCAATTCCTCCCATTCATTTTAATAAAAGTTCTCTGTCTTCGGCTGAATGGACTCTGGCGACCACCCGTCTGGATGTGTTGTATGTATTCAATACAATGGCCACGAAGTCAAAAATCTCGGCAGATTCTGTCCTAAACTTAATTTTAAATTCCTGCTACTTCTGTATATTGGATGATTATAAAAGTCAAAGTCAGAAATAATAATTTACGTTACAAATATATCAAAAAAGGCTTTTGTAATTAAAGTAAATATTGATTACAAGTTTGCGTGTGTCATTTAATTATGCAAAAACTTCAAATTTAAAATAAAGAATTTCTACTTCTTATGTGATGAATTATTGTTGTTGTTTATCATCATAATAACTGTATCAATAATAAATTATGATAAGAATAATAAATACTGAGAGAATATTAATCATGCATTTCATTGAATTCTTAACAGAATCACTAGGGCTGTCACATTCAAATTTTAATTTCCAATATTTGTTGAATTCAAGAAAACAATGCACACTTGAATGCTAAAACTGTGTATTCGAATTTTGGGTGTGTGCCAAGCACTGACGATGACTTCAGATCGATCACAGTCTTGCACTAATAAAGGTGAGACGCAGCGCAACAAATAAAGTTTAACAGAAAGCAGGTGTCTCAAGATGCTTCTAAAGTTATTTTTAATTAGATGCATCATCTGAAAAACACTCACTCCTGCACGAGACGCTGAATAAACAAAAACAACGCGAAACAAGGGCGTTCGTCTAGCGTGCGTTTACATAGAAAAACAAATGTATGGTTGCAAAAGCATACAGTGTGAACAGCACCTTACAGTTGGTGGAGGTCTTTGGCCATTGCGACTTGCTCTCTTATAAGCATTTCTCAGATTATGAGTTGTTTAAATGCTTTGTCAGAAAAGATGTTCAATTTGAGTCTGGAGTAGGAATCAGTGCAAGTGTAACACCATGTGAACCGTCTATAGAGGAGTTTCCCCCCTCATTTAATATTTGAGAATATTGGCCAACTGAAACTATATTTATTTTATGCACATTAGTTGAAAATGAAATGCTCTTTTTTTACTGGCAGGAATGTTCTTTGCAATAAAATATTGGTGCTGAATGGTTTATGCATTTATTGCGCCTACTTGTGGGCTAAATGGTAAATGGTCTGCACTTATATAGTGCCTTTTTAACCTTAGCGGTATTCAAAGCGCTTTACACTGCGTCTCATTCACCCATTCACACACCAGTGACGGCAGAGCTGCCAAGCAATTTGCTAGCCTGCCATTGGAACAACTTGGGGTTCAGTGTCTTGCCCAAGGACACTTCAGCATGTGGAGTCATGTGGGCTGGGATTCGAACCGAACAGTTAATCACGATGGCCATAAGGGGAGAAATAAAAGTCATAAGTGAATGTCAGATACAGTGAAAAGGAGACTAGTTGCTCTCTCTCTATCTGATGGCTTATCTGACTATCAGTCTATCCATCTATCTGTCTGTTTGTCTAACTGTAATGTGCTTCAAACTTCAAAATATTAAACTAGTTTTTAAACTTTCAGACAGGGCTTCATCAAGTCTTTTAAATCTTTACCTATATAGTTTTCAGTGGAACACATGACTTATGTTACACATGTTTATAAGTGACAAACACCTTTATGTTGTTTCCAGACAGATTGAGCCATTCAAGCTGATTCAGATCCTTCAATCCCTCGATGTATCCGATACTGTTGTTCGGGAGATTCAGCACTCGTAAGTGTGTGAGCTTTGAAACGCCCATCATGCGCACTAGACGGTTACAGGCCACAGACAGCTGTTTTAAACACACACACACACACACACACAGTTACACAGACTTTCAATATGTCTATCTGAGTGTGTGTAGATGTATAGATGTTGTGTACCTGCTGAAGAGTTTCATTCTGCTCAAGATGTTCCAGTTTAATAATGTGATTCTGGTCCAGAATGAGAGTGTGTGTCACTGGACACAAGCACTTTGGGTCCAGTTTGTGGAGACCCTGATGTGAAAGATCTAACACACCAGCACCTGATACAGCAACAACACAAAATATCAACAACACAAAATACACATTTAACTGAATTAACTGAGAACTCGACCTTCAGTGGATATGAACTGAAATGTGTTCTTGTAAATGTATTCGGGTTAGAATCTAAACGACTGGCCTCCTATTCCTTTACTGCTCGAAGTGAACGGCAATAATCAATAGATTTACTGAACAAATAAACAACACATTTCTACACATTATGAAACAAACCGACGTCAACCTCCCTTCACACACTGTTTGTATTTAAATACGATGTTGTGCAGACACACGATCTCTCTCGTAATGAAATACTGAACTGTAATATCTGAATAAAAGCAATCGTTTCGATGAATCATTGATATTTGTCATACTTTGTTGATTTGAGGTGATTAGTCTGATCGGATCTCTGTCTGTCGCCGCCATACTCGATTCTTCCCGCTTGTGTCACCGCCACCTCCACACAACCAGCGATTTGATTGGATACAAATATTTAGCATAAATAACAATTTACAATAATTTTTATAATATCTATTATGTAATTTAATATCATCTGCTGATTTACTTTGAAAAGATATCCTACGGTAGTGAAACAAGCCCCTTTATAAATCGCGTACCCACAATTCCTTTCCCTCTTCCCTGTGTGACTCGCCGCCATGAAGTGAGTGTCTGATGTTGTCCGTGTAAATCCACAAACATCTTTCATTTAATCTTTCACAATCGTCAGTTAATGTGATTATGAATTCATATTCAATGTTATCTTTCAGTAATGACTCTTATTTCTGATGTGCAGGGTCGATCTGTGCAGTTTCAGTGGGTATAAAATCTATCCCGGCCACGGCCGGCGATACGCCAGAATCGATGGAAAGGTAAAATTTCTTATTGGAGATTATTTTAAGCATTATTGTTGTTATTGTATTTTATTAATGTTTATTATGTGTTGCTCGATAAGAGAGGTGCTCTGATGTCTGTTAGCTGTACGAATAAATAATTTAACCGTGTTATAGCTTGAATGGTTATTTTAAACATGACTTTGTTTTTTAATAAATTAGTATTTGCCGTGTCAGTTATTGTGTTAAAATACCCATTAGACAGAAACATGAATTTATCCAAGACTTTGATCCATCATGCTCATTGCAGTGATGTAACGGAAATAATTAGATTTGATCCTTGTATTGAGTCTTTTATCAGTGTTTGTCATGTTTATATACTGCAGGTATTCCAGTTCCTGAATGCTAAATGTGAGTCTGCGTTTCTGTCCAAGAGAAACCCCAGACAGATCAACTGGACTGTCCTGTACAGACGGAAACACAAGAAGGGCCAGTCTGTGAGTCTTTATTAATCTGAAGGAATACTTCACACTAAACTGAAAATTTACTCTAATGTTGCTCCAAACTTTTATGACTTTTGTGGAACAAAAACTCATTACCAAATGGCATGATGCAAGAGTGAATGAGGTTTGATATTATTCACATTGTTGATTGACTTTTTGGTCTGTTAAATATGCAAAAGTAATCGTATTGCTTCAGAAGACTTTGAATATAGTGTCAGCATACTTTTAATCTGGTTTACAGTGTTTTTGCTCCTTTGGAGCTTGACAGCCCGGACAGGATATGCACTTTTATTATGTGGCGATTTAAAAAAGGTTGTGTTCCTTAAAAGTCTTTCTGGTTTCAAGTAAAAGTAGGGTTACATGTATTTTACCTTCTTGTTTAACTAGTACACTTCTCTGGATATTCAGATCTCTGCACATTGAATGTATTCTGCGTTGATTTTTAGATTTTGAAAACGTATTATTTTGGGGGTTTTAACAGGAAGAGGTGACTAAGAAACGCACCCGTCGTGCAGTGAAGTTCCAGCGGGCGATCACTGGTGCCTCACTGGCCGAGATCCTGGCAAAAAGAAACCAGAAACCTGAAGTGCGTAAAGCGCAGAGAGAACAGGCCATCAGGTGAACCCCTCTAATACCTGTCTGTCTGCAGATCCACCTGTCGCACTGTCAACTGAGCTGCACACTTGTTTGCCCATATTTGTTATCATCAGGACTCTAATGCACACTGTTTTGTGTGTTCTTGTTTAGTATGTATGTCTACATAAAGTCTCCATTTAAGATGTTTTGGAAAGCATTGGTTTGTAGTTTATTCACGTTCTCTAATGAAGGATATTCGGAATAAACTTTCCACTTGTATTATTTGTTCATATCTTTTCATAGTTTAAATACGGTGCATTGAAAACGGATACATCAAATAGTAGAATCATTATGACATCTTTATTCCAGTACTTTTGCTCTATTTTTCTATGGAGATATTACAGCAAAATATTCTGCATGAGTGTCTTCTGCCGGTTCACAGCAATCGAGCAGAAGTTTTTTTAGCTATATGGATGTTTGGATGCAACATTATTATATAACTCGTCTTTAAATACAACTGTGATATTATTGTGAGGGATATCAAGTCCAGATAAAATCTTGTTTTTGGCCTAATGCGGCACTGGGATGCAACTGATTTGAGACGAGCACCAAAAATCAGTTTGAATTTGATCATGCTCTTTTCTTAAGGCTTTATTTGTTGTTTCAGAGCTGCCAAAGAGGCCAAGAAAGCAAAGCAGGCAACCAAGAAGCCATCCACCCAGAGCGCAAAGGTGAAATGCTGTTTTAAAGGAACAAGTTCTGTCATTTACTCTCCTTCATGTAGTTCCAAACCCTTGAATTTGTTTCCTTCAATGGAACACAAAAGATGTTCTACAGTATGCTAACCATAACCCTTGTTTTATATTTCGCTTTAAACATTATTAGCAGTGCGGTAATGTTGGCTCAAAAAGCGCAGTCATCCCTATCCTCTAATTTGTACAATGGGATTAAAGCATGATCGCGTGCAACTGAGCCTTGCAAATGTGAGTTGACTGCCACAGTGGCATCACTTTCTGCATGTGATCTCTCGTGAACAAGCAGACATGTCGGGTATAAAGATGTTACCCACTCTTCACTGTCATTGTATGAAAGAAGATGCAATGAAACAAGGTAATAGTGAAGTATCAAAGTCTGTGACTAACATCTCATTTTGTGTTTCACACAATAGTGACATGGGTTTAGAACAACATGAGAGTAAATAATGGTTCTTTTCATGGTGAACTCCTTGTAAGATTTGATGTCAGAGATTTTGTTGTTTAAATGTTATAATGGTGTTAAATTAGTGAACAAAATCTAAAGTCAATTAGCCTCAATTTCTACATGTTGTATGTTAATGATCATTGTTTATATTTCTGTTATTCTTGGCCCCTTGAGGCGTTGCAGTGCGACTGATTGTGTCGTTTCTGTGTCATAAGGTGGCGTAGATAAAAAGGGCAATGTCTACACCTAGTACTCCCTTAATAATGAGTGCTCGGTGTCATTTATAGTCCTACAAACTTTATTGCTACTTGTAGAATCGGATGCAAGTTTTTTTTTTTTTTTAATGGGATCTGTAAAGTTAAGATGTTTGTTCATGTTTTTCAGGGTCCTTCTAAATCTGCACCCAAACAGAAAATCGCCAAACCCATGAAGGTCAACGCTCCTCGTGTCGGTGGCAAGCGCTAAAGTTCATGTTTTGGTTCTTGGTGTATTAATAAAGGTTTCATAGTATCAACCTGTTGTATTGATTTTAAATCATGTTCATTGGTCATGTGTTTTGCAGTTATTTGGCACATTATGTCTTTTTAGTGACATGAACTGTACAACATGAGACTGTCTGTACATTAGGGCTGCATGAAATATGCAATATATAGCAATGATTTAGCCAAATATTGTGGTTTGGTCAGCAATATTAACATTTCCCTTCTCGCTGCTGCCGTCTAGACATCAACTAAAAAAAAATAAAAATCCTTAAATATAATTGAAACAGCTGCTTGTGTTTTAACCCTGTAAAAGATGCCTTTAGTCCAAAAAAAGTTTTGCCCTTAAAAGATGATCACCCATAAAGGGAGTTCGACATAAGTCATTGTAACACGGGGTTAAGATGGGCAAGGAGGAGGCGAGAACCGGCTTGTCAATATAAGTAATATTTTAATAAAGACCTTAAACCAAAAGCGCATGCACACACAACGGACATGTCCGTGATTGATCTCTCTCGAACCGTCATCACCGGCCGCCTTTATCCCTCGCGCCCCTCATCAGGCCGATTGGGGACCGGGCGTGCGACATTCTAGCCCGGCACCGCTCCCGCACCCCTCCACTCCACAGTCATCTTTAATAAAAACCTTTAACTTAAAATGGTTTGAGTGAACCAAAAAGCATTTATAATGTGTGTGTATATAGACTTCATGTCGACATTCACACTTTTTAATTTAGATGTTTACTAAAGTAAATATATTTAAAATATATTGCTATTGTATTATACATTTCAAATACCTGGTGTTTAATTTTCTGGAAAACTGAAAGAACTTGCACATTTGGTAATTTAGCAGACACTTTTATCCAAAGCATAACAAGCAATTTGTCATGTAAAGTTGAACCATAGCTTCAGTATGGCAGTCCTTAGTGTCTGCTAGCACAGAAGAGACCATATTAAACATGCGTATGCTAGCACAGAAGAGACCGTATTAACCCTGTGTATGCTAGCACAGAAGAGACTGTATTAACCCTGTGTATTTCTAGCACAGAAGGACCGAATTAACCCTGTGTGTTCTAGCACAGAAGAGACCGTATTAACCGTGTGTATTCTAGCACAGAAGAGACCGTATTAACCGTGTGTATTCTAGCACAGAAGAGACCATATTAAACATGCGTATGCTAGTACAGACGGGATCGTATTAACCCTGTGTATTCTAGCACAGAAGAGACCACATTAACCGTGTGTATGCTAGCACAGAAGAGACCGTATTACACCTGTGTATTCTAGCACAGATTGACCAAATTAACCCTGTGTATGCTAGCACAGAAGAGACCGTAATAACCGTGTGTATTCTAGCACAGAAGGGACCATATTAACCCTGTGTATGCTAGCACAGAAGAGACCGTATTAACCCTGTGTATGCTAGCACAGAAGAGACCGTATTAACCCTGTGTATTCTAGCACAGAAGGGACCGTATTAATCCTGTGTATGCTAGCACAGAAGGGACCGTAATAATCCTGTGTATGCTAGCACAGAAGAGACCGTATTAATCCTGTGTATGCTAGCACAGAAGGGACCGTATTAACCCTGTGTATGCTAGCACAGAAGGGACCATATTAACCCTGTGTATGCTAGCACAGAAGGGACCGCATTAACTGAGTGTATGCTAGCACAGAAGAGACCATATTAACCCTGTGTATGCTAGCACAGAAGGGACCGTATTAACCCTGTGTATGCTAGCACAGAAGAGACCGTATTAACTGAGTGTATGCTAGCACAGAAGGGACCGTATTACTCCTGTGTATGCTAGCACAGAAGGGACCGTATTAACCCTGTGTATTCTAGCACAGAAGAGACCGTATTAACCCTGTGCATGCTAGCACAGAAGGGACCGTATTAATCCTGTGTATTCTAGCACAGAAGAGACCACATTAACCGTGTGTATTCTAGCACAGAAGGGACCGTATTAATCCTGTGTATGCTAGCACAGAAGGGACCGTATTAATCCTGTGTATGCTAGCACAGAAGAGACCGTATTAACCCTGTGTATTCTAGCACAGAAGAAACCGTATTAACCCTGTGTATGCTAGCACAGAAGAGACCGTATTAACCCTGTGTATTCTAGCACAGAAGAGACCGTATTAACCCTGTGTATGCTAGCACAGAAGAAACCGTATTAACCCTGTGTATACTAGCACAGAAGAGACCGTATTAACCCTGTGTATGCTAGCACAGAAGAGACCGTATTAACCCTGTGTATTCTAGCACAGAAGGGACCGTATTAACCCTGTGTATTCTAGCACAGAAGAAACCGTATTAACCCTGTGTATGCTAGCACAGAAGAGACCGTATTAACCCTGTGTATGCTAGCACAGAAGGGACCGTATTAACCCTGTGTATGCTAGCACAGAAGAGACCGTATTAACCCTGTGTATGCTAGCACAGAAGGGACCGTATTAACCCTGTGTATGCAAGCACAGAAGAGACCATATTAACCCTGTGTATTCTAGCACAGAAGGGACCGTATTAACCCTGTGTATGCTAGCACAGAAGGGACCGTATTAACCCTGTGTATGCTAGCACAGAAGGGACCGTATTAACCCTGTGTATTCTAGCACAGAAGGGACCGTATTAACCCTGTGTATGCTAGCACAGAAGGGACCGTATTAACCCTGTGTATTCTAGCACAGAAGGGACCGTATTAACCCTGTGTATTCTAGCACAGAAGGGACCGTTTTAACCCTGTGTATTCTAGCACAGAAGAGACCGTATTAACCCTGTGTATGCTAGCACAGAAGGGACCGTATTAACCCTGTGTATTCTAGCACAGAAGAGACCGTATTAACCTTGTGTATGCTAGCACAGAAGGGACCGTATTAACCCTGTGTATGCTAGCACAGAAGAGACTGTATTAACCCTGTGTATTCTAGCACAGAAGGGACCGTATTAACCCTGTGTATGCTAGCACAGAAGAGACCGTATTAATCCTGTGTATGCTAGCACAGAAGGGACCGTATTAACCCTGTGTATGCTAGCACAGAAGGGACTGTATTAATCTTGTGTATGCTAGCACAGAAGGGACCATATTAACTGAGTGTATGCTAGCACAGAAGGGACCGTATTAATCCTGTGTATGCTAGCACAGAAGGGACCGTATTAACCCTGTGTATGCTAGCACAGAAGGGACCATATTAACTGAGTGCATGCTAGCACAGAAGGGACAGTATTAATCCTGTGTATGCTAGCACAGAAGGGACCGTATTAACCGTGTGTATTCTAGCACAGAAGAGACCACATTAACCATGTGTATTCTAGCACAGAAGAGACCGTATTAACCGAGTATGCTAGCATTGAAGAGACCATATAAACCGTGTGTATGCTAGCACAGAGGTGACCGTCTTAACCCTGTGTATTCTAGCACAGAAGGGACTGTATTAACCCTGTGTATTCTAGCACAGAAGAGACCGTATTAACCCTGTGTATTCTAGCACAGAAGGGACCGTTATTAACCCTGTGTATTCTAGCACAGAAGAGACCGAATTAACCGTGTGTATTCTAGCACAGAAGAGACCGTATTAACCGAGTATGCTAGCACTGAAGAGACCATATAAACCATTTGTATGCTAGCACAGAGGTGACCGTCTTAACCCTGTGTATTCTAGCACAGAAGAGACCGTATTAACCGTGTGTATTCTTGCACAGAAGGGACCGTATTAACCCTGTGTATTCTAGCACAGAAGAGACCGTATTAACCGTGTGTATTCTAGCACAAAAGAGACCGTATTAACCCTGTGTATTCTAGCACAGAAGGGACCGTATTAACCCTGTGTATGCTAGCACAGAAGAGACCGTATTAACCCTGTGTATTCTAGCACAGAAGAGACCGTATTAACCCTGTGTATGCTAGCACAGAAGAGACCGTATTAACCCTGTGTATTCTGGGTTATTAATACAATTATTATTTGATTATTTTTAAACACGATAAAGAATCATATCTTATCTAATTCCACAACAGGGCTCCAAACAAAAAAAAAAATCAATTAAGGAGCGATTGGCTCCTATAGGGGGAAAAAACAGGCGCCAAATTTTTTTTTCATTTTTAACTCCTTCCATTCCTTTTCGTCCCGCAGCTTGCTAACAGTGTAGTCTGTGGAGCATTCTTCACAATTTTGTGATCACGTGCATTTTTTATGCTTGTTACTGTCACCGTGTTTTCTAACAGTCTCTTTTTTGAAATGGTTAGTTCCTGCAATGAACTCCGTTTTCCCCGCTATTTCTTTGATATAAACTTTTGTAATGTATCTCGGGAAATGTAATGCAAATTTTAAAATCAAAGGGAGTAAACTTTTACTGTTGCCAATGGCGACCTTGACAGAAATTACACTCACAAATAAATTTATTTGGTCACAAATGCGACCATTTTTAGTCGCAGATTGGAGCCCTGCACAAGGATGATGATTTATCGACTTTATAGACATTACATTTTTATCGTCTGTTAATGCTGAACTTCTGTAAAGCTGCTTTGAAACGATGTGTGTTGTGAAAGGCGCTATACAAATAAAATTGACTTGACTTGACTTGACTATTCTAGCACAGAAGAGACCGTATTAACCCTGTGTATGCTAGCACAGAAGAGACCGTATTAACCCTGTGTATGCTAGCACAGAAGAGACCGTATTAACCCTGTGTATGCTAGCACAGAAGTGACCGTATTAACCCTGTGTATGCTAGCACAGAAGAGACCGTATTAACCGTGTGTATTCTAGCACAGAAGAGACCGTATTAACCGTGTGTATTCTAGCACAGAAGAGACCGTATTAACCCTGTGTATTCTAGCACAGAAGAGACCGTATTAACCTTGTGTATTCTAGCACAGAAGAGACCGTATTAACCTTGTGTATTCTAGCACAGAAGGGACCGTATTAACCCTGTGTATTCTAGCACAGAAGGGACCGTATTAACCCTGTGTATTCTAGCACAGAAGGGACCGTATTAACCCTGTGTATTCTAGCACAGAAGAGACCGTATTAACCGTGTGTATTCTAGCACAGAAGAGACCGTATTAACCATGTGTATTCTAGCACAGAAGAGACCGTATTAACCGTGTGTATTCTAGCACAGAAGAGACCGTATTAACCCTGTGTATTCTAGCACAGAAGAGACCGTATTAACCCTGTGTATGCTAGCACAGAAGGGACCGTATTAACCCTGTGTATTCTAGCACAGAAGAGACCGTATTAACCCTGTGTATTCTAGCACAGAAGAGACCGTATTAACCCTGTGTATTCTAGCACAGAAGAGACCGTATTAACCCTGTGTATGCTAGCACAGAAGGGACCGTATTAACCCTGTGTATGCTAGCACAGAAGAGACCGTATTAACCCTGTGTATTCTAGCACAGAAGAGACCGTATTAACCCTGTGTATGCTAGCACAGAAGAGACCGTATTAACCCTGTGTATTCTAGCACAGAAGAGACCGTATTAACCCTGTGTATTCTAGCACAGAAGAGACCGTATTAACCCTGTGTATGCTAGCACAGAAGAGACCGTATTAACCCTGTGTATTCTAGCACAGAAGAGACCGTATTAACCCTGTGTATGCTAGCACAGAAGAGACCGTATTAACCCTGTGTATTTAGCACAGACGGGACCGTATTAACCCTGTGTATTCTAGCACAGAAGAGACCGTATTAACCCTGTGTATGCTAGCACAGAAGAGACCGTATTAACCCTGTGTATGCTAGCACAGAAGAGACCGTATTAACCCTGTGTATGCTAGCACAGAAGGGACCGTATTAACCCTGTGTATGCTAGCACAGAAGAGACCGTATTAACCCTGTGTATGCTAGCACAGAAGGGACCGTATTAACCCTGTGTATGCTAGCACAGAAGAGACCGTATTAACCCTGTGTATGCTAGCACAGAAGAGACCGTATTAACCCTGTGTATGCTAGCACAGAAGAGACCGTATTAACCCTGTGTATTTAGCACAGACGGGACCGTATTAACCCTGTGTATTCTAGCACAGAAGAGACCGTATTAATCCTGTGTATTCTAGCACAGAAGAGACCGTATTAACCCTGTGTATGCTAGCACAGAAGAGACTGTATTAACCCTGTGTATGCTAGCACAGAAGAGACCGTATTAACCCTGTGTATGCTAGCAGAGAAGAGACCGTATTAACCGAGTGTATTCTAGCACAGAAGGGACCGTATAAACCCTGTGTACAGTAAGTTCAATAGTAAGTGCGGTTAGGGTGGGTTGGTTAAGTGCTCGTGGAACAGGTGTGTTTTCAGCTGATTCATGTTCAGATAGTTTCAGCAGATGTGGATGTTGGAAGTTCATTCCACCACAGAGGAACAGAGAAATTTAACAATTGTGAAATAGACTTTGAGCATGTTTGTGATGGGACCAGCAGGCATCAATCAATCATAAACCGCAGAGAGCGAGAAAGAAGAGCTTAGAGTTTCATTTAATTTTGTTGTGACCTTGATATATTTGAATATTTCTGATGCAATACTAAATACAACTCAGTAAATTATTATTGCCTACTTATCAAACATATAAATACAGGCCTGATAAACATTTGGACATGATCAACAAAACTGCATACAAACCCAAATTTATCATGAAGCCTTCATTTTCTGCATAAATATTGAGAAATGTGACCCCTGTGCCCATTGCTGTGGCTCCTAAACAAACAAATATGGCTAACTCTATGATGTCTAATGTTTTTTAATCAGTTTTGGCTCCAGAACAATAAAATTGTGCAAAAATTGAAAACTTTTATTAGCTGAATTAACATGCACATTATTACTTTGTGTGAGGGAATGAAGTCACTTTTATTTGTATATCACTTTTCACAACACAGATTGTTTAAAAGCAGATTTACAGAAAATGAACAAATGCAGCCAGTTCAATTTAAGTCATTTTAAGCAAGTAACAGGCTACTTCTCAATGTGTATTTTAATGAAGATGGCCATGTTATCACATTGAATTTTATTAAATGAAATCAGTATTTCTGGTGATGGAAATAAAAATGGATTAAAAAAAACCTCTTTAGAGTGATTTAAAAAAAAAATGAGAGTGAATGTACGATTTCTGTATTTTCGTTGTTTTCTTGCACATTCGAATAGATGAAACTATTTCTGGCTTATGGTGAAAGCCTTCAAACATGAAATATTTAATTGCAGATGAGAACTAATTCTTTTAAATCAACACACTTTAGCACAGCTCCAATCAGAGAAAAATGCTGCAGCTCAGACTTTTGACATGAACAAGGTCTTCAAATCATATTACTCAAATGTTTATGTCTGTTTTTAAGTCTTCGCATCACCCTTTATGTTTTTATTGGGTCGAGCATCTTCTGTATCGGACGATTGTCAATTTGCTTACAAATGCAGTTTAAGATATCGCTCCTCCTGCTGTTCAATGCTTTTATTTGTCTCTACTTTCCTTCAGATCTGCTCCCTGACAAATTATCTAGAGGAAATTTATATTCAGAGAATAGTTTTTACTTTAATATCTCCAAGTTGAGGCCAATTGTTGGCTGATTATATTGGCATAAAAGTGATATTTTTCAGTTGTGTAAAAAATTGAGCTTCAAGTGAAAAGGACACACACACACACACACACACACACACACACACACACACAGTTTTACAGCCCTCTGGTGATAGGTGAATTTTTGGCTGAATGTGAAATCTGCTCCCACAACGGTCAGAATGGGTATGTCTGCACCAATAGGTCACATACCAGTTAGGGGTTGGTTCTGTTTTTGGGTTAGAGGTAATTACGAGTTTCACCCTCATTATCTCCACCCTCATTTGCATATCGAATCTGATTGGCTGGATTGTTTCACAGATCAATCTTTAGAACGGTCTGTCCGATTTTGCCAAGCTTGGTGTCATCGAACTCAGAATTCCGTCTGTCTTCATGTGACGGGGCGAGATGAACAGAAAAAGAAAGCATTAGAAATGTAGCACTTAAAATGTAAAACAGTCATTTACATGTAGGTTTTGAGTGGTGGAAAAAGTCACCTGCACGCCTTTAAGATTTGCATGAATACGACTATAGAGGAGACGTGGTAATGAACGCATTTTTCACAAGAACGACGTTTCTTCTTTCCTGCGCATTTTGGCAGCATGTAGGCCTGCAGCACGTTAGCTTTGGGCAACAATAATAGCGTTTAATTTGATTTGTAAACAGCCCTTTGCGGTTTAAACACTGTTTATATTTCAGTTGAGCAACTGAAATCAGTATCATATCCATGTATCACTCCTGAAATGTTTTTTTAGGAATTTTTGGGTGGGATGAACTCAATCCTTTATTATTATCATTTCAATGTATCGGACCATGCTTGTGAGGAGGAGATTATTCTGTTGCGAGCAGAGCAGACTTGAGTCCAGTAAATATTTAAAGAAATTGTTCCAAAATTGAGCGCACGAAGAGCTACATTTGTAACGACCCTTCAGATTGTAAAAATGCAACTTAAAGGCTTGAATCCCTCTGCTCCCAACCACCAGCACGTAGGGCTAGGGTTAGGTTAGGGTTAGGGTTAGGGTTAGGGTTAGGGTTAGGGTTAGGGTTAGGGTTAGGGTTAGGGTTAGGGTTAGGGTTAGGGTTAGGGTTAGGGTTAGGGTTAGGGTTAGGGTTAGGGTTAGGGTTAGGGTTAGGGTTAGGGTTAGGGTTAGGGTTAGGGTTAGGGTTAGGGTTAGGGTTAGGGTTAGGGTTAGGGTTAGGGTTAGGGTTAGGGTTAGGGTTAGGGTTAGGGTTAGGGTTAGGGTTAGGGTTAGGGTTAGGGTTAGGGTTAGGGTTAGGGTTAGGGTTAGGGTTAGGGTTAGGGTTAGGGTTAGGGTTAGGGTTAGGGTTAGGGTTAGGGTTAGGGTTAGGGTTAGGGTTAGGGTTAGGGTTAGGGTTAGGGTTAGGGTTAGGGTTAGGGTTAGGGTTAGGGTTAGGGTTAGGGTTAGGGTTAGGGTTAGGGTTAGGGTTAGGGTTAGGGTTAGGGTTAGGGTTAGGGTTAGGGTTAGGGTTAGGGTTAGGGTTAGGGTTAGGGTTAGGGTTAGGGTTAGGGTTAGGGTTAGGGTTAGGGTTAGGGTTAGGGTTAGGGTTAGGGTTAGGGTTAGGGTTAGGGTTAGGGTTAGGGTTAGGGTTAGGGTTAGGGTTAGGGTTAGGGTTAGGGTTAGGGTTAGGGTTAGGGTTAGGGTTAGGGTTAGGGTTAGGGTTAGGGTTAGGGTTAGGGTTAGGGTTAGGGTTAGGGTTAGGGTTAGGGTTAGGGTTAGGGTTAGGGTTAGGGTTAGGGTTAGGGTTAGGGTTAGGGTTAGGGTTAGGGTTAGGGTTAGGGTTAGGGTTAGGGTTAGGGTTAGGGTTAGGGTTAGGGTTAGGGTTAGGGTTAGGGTTAGGGTTAGGGTTAGGGTTAGGGTTAGGGTTAGGGTTAGGGTTAGGGTTAGGGTTAGGGTTAGGGTTAGGGTTAGGGTTAGGGTTAGGGTTAGGGTTAGGGTTAGGGTTAGGGTTAGGGTTAGGGTTAGGGTTAGGGTTAGGGTTAGGGTTAGGGTTAGGGTTAGGGTTAGGGTTAGGGTTAGGGTTAGGGTTAGGGTTAGGGTTAGGGTTAGGGTTAGGGTTAGGGTTAGGGTTAGGGTTAGGGTTAGGGTTAGGGTTAGGGTTAGGGTTAGGGTTAGGGTTAGGGTTAGGGTTAGGGTTAGGGTTAGGGTTAGGGTTAGGGTTAGGGTTAGGGTTAGGGTTAGGGTTAGGGTTAGGGTTAGGGTTAGGGTTAGGGTTAGGGTTAGGGTTAGGGTTAGGGTTAGGGTTAGGGTTAGGGTTAGGGTTAGGGTTAGGGTTAGGGTTAGGGTTAGGGTTAGGGTTAGGGTTAGGGTTAGGGTTAGGGTTAGGGTTAGGGTTAGGGTTAGGGTTAGGGTTAGGGTTAGGGTTAGGGTTAGGGTTAGGGTTAGGGTTAGGGTTAGGGTTAGGGTTAGGGTTAGGGTTAGGGTTAGGGTTAGGGTTAGGGTTAGGGTTAGGGTTAGGGTTAGGGTTAGGGTTAGGGTTAGGGTTAGGGTTAGGGTTAGGGTTAGGGTTAGGGTTAGGGTTAGGGTTAGGGTTAGGGTTAGGGTTAGGGTTAGGGTTAGGGTTAGGGTTAGGGTTAGGGTTAGGGTTAGGGTTAGGGTTAGGGTTAGGGTTAGGGTTAGGGTTAGGGTTAGGGTTAGGGTTAGGGTTAGGGTTAGGGTTAGGGTTAGGGTTAGGGTTAGGGTTAGGGTTAGGGTTAGGGTTAGGGTTAGGGTTAGGGTTAGGGTTAGGGTTAGGGTTAGGGTTAGGGTTAGGGTTAGGGTTAGGGTTAGGGTTAGGGTTAGGGTTAGGGTTAGGGTTAGGGTTAGGGTTAGGTTAGGGTTAGGGTTAGGGTTAGGGTTAGGGTTAGGGTTAGGGTTAGGGTTAGGGTTAGGGTTAGGGTTAGGGTTAGGGTTAGGGTTAGGGTTAGGGTTAGGGTTAGGGTTAGGGTTAGGGTTAGGGTTAGGGTTAGGGTTAGGGTTAGGGTTAGGGTTAGGGTTAGGGTTAGGGTTAGGGTTAGGGTTAGGGTTAGGGTTAGGGTTAGGGTTAGGGTTAGGGTTAGGGTTAGGGTTAGGGTTAGGGTTAGGGTTAGGGTTAGGGTTAGGGTTAGGGTTAGGGTTAGGGTTAGGGTTAGGGTTAGGGTTAGGGTTAGGGTTAGGGTTAGGGTTAGGGTTAGGGTTAGGGTTAGGGTTAGGGTTAGGGTTAGGGTTAGGGTTAGGGTTAGGGTTAGGGTTAGGGTTAGGGTTAGGGTTAGGGTTAGGGTTAGGGTTAGGGTTAGGGTTAGGGTTAGGGTTAGGGTTAGGGTTAGGGTTAGGGTTAGGGTTAGGGTTAGGGTTAGGGTTAGGGTTAGGGTTAGGGTTAGGGTTAGGGTTAGGGTTAGGGTTAGGGTTAGGGTTAGGGTTAGGGTTAGGGTTAGGGTTAGGGTTAGGGTTAGGGTTAGGGTTAGGGTTAGGGTTAGGGTTAGGGTTAGGGTTAGGGTTAGGGTTAGGGTTAGGGTTAGGGTTAGGGTTAGGGTTAGGGTTAGGGTTAGGGTTAGGGTTAGGGTTAGGGTTAGGGTTAGGGTTAGGGTTAGGGTTAGGGTTAGGGTTAGGGTTAGGG
This sequence comes from Moxostoma hubbsi, assembly GCA_032164185.1. NCBI lineage: Eukaryota > Metazoa > Chordata > Actinopteri > Cypriniformes > Catostomidae > Moxostoma > Moxostoma hubbsi. The sequence continues at coordinate 55,912,589 of JAVLUX010000006.1, forward strand.
TTAGGGTTAGGGTTAGGGTTAGGGTTAGGGTTAGGGTTAGGGTTAGGGTTAGGGTTAGGGTTAGGGTTAGGGTTAGGGTTAGGGTTAGGGTTAGGGTTAGGGTTAGGGTTAGGGTTAGGGTTAGGGTTAGGGTTAGGGTTAGGGTTAGGGTTAGGGTTAGGGTTAGGGTTAGGGTTAGGGTTAGGGTTAGGGTTAGGGTTAGGGTTAGGGTTAGGGTTAGGGTTAGGGTTAGGGTTAGGGTTAGGGTTAGGGTTAGGGTTAGGGTTAGGGTTAGGGTTAGGGTTAGGGTTAGGGTTAGGGTTAGGGTTAGGGTTAGGGTTAGGGTTAGGGTTAGGGTTAGGGTTAGGGTTAGGGTTAGGGTTAGGGTTAGGGTTAGGGTTAGGGTTAGGGTTAGGGTTAGGGTTAGGGTTAGGGTTAGGGTTAGGGTTAGGGTTAGGGTTAGGGTTAGGGTTAGGGTTAGGGTTAGGGTTAGGGTTAGGGTTAGGGTTAGGGTTAGGGTTAGGGTTAGGGTTAGGGTTAGGGTTAGGGTTAGGGTTAGGGTTAGGGTTAGGGTTAGGGTTAGGGTTAGGGTTAGGGTTAGGGTTAGGGTTAGGGTTAGGGTTAGGGTTAGGGTTAGGGTTAGGGTTAGGGTTAGGGTTAGGGTTAGGGTTAGGGTTAGGGTTAGGGTTAGGGTTAGGGTTAGGGTTAGGGTTAGGGTTAGGGTTAGGGTTAGGGTTAGGGTTAGGGTTAGGGTTAGGGTTAGGGTTAGGGTTAGGGTTAGGGTTAGGGTTAGGGTTAGGGTTAGGGTTAGGGTTAGGGTTAGGGTTAGGGTTAGGGTTAGGGTTAGGGTTAGGGTTAGGGTTAGGGTTAGGGTTAGGGTTAGGGTTAGGGTTAGGGTTAGGGTTAGGGTTAGGGTTAGGGTTAGGGTTAGGGTTAGGGTTAGGGTTAGGGTTAGGGTTAGGGTTAGGGTTAGGGTTAGGGTTAGGGTTAGGGTTAGGGTTAGGGTTAGGGTTAGGGTTAGGGTTAGGGTTAGGGTTAGGGTTAGGGTTAGGGTTAGGGTTAGGGTTAGGGTTAGGGTTAGGGTTAGGGTTAGGGTTAGGGTTAGGGTTAGGGTTAGGGTTAGGGTTAGGGTTAGGGTTAGGGTTAGGGTTAGGGTTAGGGTTAGGGTTAGGGTTAGGGTTAGGGTTAGGGTTAGGGTTAGGGTTAGGGTTAGGGTTAGGGTTAGGGTTAGGGTTAGGGTTAGGGTTAGGGTTAGGGTTAGGGTTAGGGTTAGGGTTAGGGTTAGGGTTAGGGTTAGGGTTAGGGTTAGGGTTAGGGTTAGGGTTAGGGTTAGGGTTAGGGTTAGGGTTAGGGTTAGGGTTAGGGTTAGGGTTAGGGTTAGGGTTAGGGTTAGGGTTAGGGTTAGGGTTAGGGTTAGGGTTAGGGTTAGGGTTAGGGTTAGGGTTAGGGTTAGGGTTAGGGTTAGGGTTAGGGTTAGGGTTAGGGTTAGGGTTAGGGTTAGGGTTAGGGTTAGGGTTAGGGTTAGGGTTAGGGTTAGGGTTAGGGTTAGGGTTAGGGTTAGGGTTAGGGTTAGGGTTAGGGTTAGGGTTAGGGTTAGGGTTAGGGTTAGGGTTAGGGTTAGGGTTAGGGTTAGGGTTAGGGTTAGGGTTAGGGTTAGGGTTAGGGTTAGGGTTAGGGTTAGGGTTAGGGTTAGGGTTAGGGTTAGGGTTAGGGTTAGGGTTAGGGTTAGGGTTAGGGTTAGGGTTAGGGTTAGGGTTAGGGTTAGGGTTAGGGTTAGGGTTAGGGTTAGGGTTAGGGTTAGGGTTAGGGTTAGGGTTAGGGTTAGGGTTAGGGTTAGGGTTAGGGTTAGGGTTAGGGTTAGGGTTAGGGTTAGGGTTAGGGTTAGGGTTAGGGTTAGGGTTAGGGTTAGGGTTAGGGTTAGGGTTAGGGTTAGGGTTAGGGTTAGGGTTAGGGTTAGGGTTAGGGTTAGGGTTAGGGTTAGGGTTAGGGTTAGGGTTAGGGTTAGGGTTAGGGTTAGGGTTAGGGTTAGGGTTAGGGTTAGGGTTAGGGTTAGGGTTAGGGTTAGGGTTAGGGTTAGGGTTAGGGTTAGGGTTAGGGTTAGGGTTAGGGTTAGGGTTAGGGTTAGGGTTAGGGTTAGGGTTAGGGTTAGGGTTAGGGTTAGGGTTAGGGTTAGGGTTAGGGTTAGGGTTAGGGTTAGGGTTAGGGTTAGGGTTAGGGTTAGGGTTAGGGTTAGGGTTAGGGTTAGGGTTAGGGTTAGGGTTAGGGTTAGGGTTAGGGTTAGGGTTAGGGTTAGGGTTAGGGTTAGGGTTAGGGTTAGGGTTAGGGTTAGGGTTAGGGTTAGGGTTAGGGTTAGGGTTAGGGTTAGGGTTAGGGTTAGGGTTAGGGTTAGGGTTAGGGTTAGGGTTAGGGTTAGGGTTAGGGTTAGGGTTAGGG